>JABEEO010000419.1:0-142346 GCA_013364945.1 Fusarium tupiense | reverse complement strand
TGCGAGCAGGATATATCCTGCTGCAATTAACTCCTACTGGCTTTTTTGAACTCTTGCTTGAGAATCGCATTTGTGTTCAGTTGGTTACTTGTAAACCTCACGAATGTATAGATAGTGGGTAACATACCTCTGCAAAATGCTTAAGATACAAAACAATGGATGACTTGACTGCCCGCAGTCTTTGAAGTATGTCAGTTAAAGATGCCTTCTTCCTAACCCATTGGATCGGCGTCCAGAGGCTTCCGCCAGGAGTAGTGGGCTTGAGTGGCGGCAGCGTCTGCAGTACAGCTAACAGCTCGGAAAATATCTTGACTCCATCGAAAAGTACCGCCGTTAGCTGGTCCGCCTGTATCAATGATGTGTATCTAACATGAGCAGCAGAGAAGTTGCTGATAAGCTGTTCTAGCCCAATAATGATGGTTTGCGTCGCGAGAGCCTCAGAGGAGACTTCAGCCGCAGTTTTGGGCGCGTCCTCCCTTGCAGTTATGCATGGGCCGAGAATCCTGATGACCTCACCTGCAGCTTTAGCAATCCCCGCTACAGAAGCAATCACCCTCAATGGATCCATCTCCGATGCTCAGGCAGTACGATAGACAGAGCTGAGAATAAGCATGAACTTGCAACAGGTAGAACTTCGTGAAATTTAAAATCATTGCGGTGGCTATGCAGCTGAAAGTCTGCCTAACATGTTTGGTGTTTGTTGTCAGCAGCCGCACGCCACCGTAAATGGTGGGCCTATGTTAGGTGTGAAAGCAAGAGATGTCCCAGTATTCTGCTTGCTGCGACTCTTTACAACGATAGTAATTAATTACTTTTTATTGATGGCCGTTTGTGATGTAGTATAGCAAGGTATACTAATTTCTATTCTCTGGGTATCCTAAATACGCAAGGTTGGGAATACTGAGTCGCTGCCCTATCTTACCTGCAAACGCCACCAGTTCGAAGCTCAGCCGCAGCCTGATCGTAGAATCAATGCTTCCCCGCTCCATCTCTGACCACACATTACATGCGAGCTATTGTCGATAAATTGTCCAGAAATTCCGACCATGCAACGGCGAAGGGGCTTTAGGAGTTTGGCTAAGGATAACATGAGTTCTCGGTTTAGCAAGAGTATAAGATTACGTAGGTATACGCAATTGAATCCGATAAGAATTACAAGCGTCAGCTACATATAGCTATAATAGTGGTAGTATGTATAAAAGAGCTTTCATTTAATATATATTTAGCTATCTTAGCATTAGAGTTGAAAAATTGGAAAAAATATCCCCCCGATCCAGATCCAGGTTTGAGGGGTCAAGTTGGGCACCATTGATGCCTAAAAGCGGCTGACTGTTTTCAGCCTGCTCTATTCTCCCACGTCAGGACCTCAAACTTCCAAGGATTAAACTACCTGAGTCACCAGACAACTCAAATGGAACTACCCAAAGACGGCGATGACACATTCGTTAGTGCCCTAGCCCTCAGCAAGGTTGGGCTGGTTCCTCGGCCAGGAAGCAAGAAAGACAACTTTTGCACACCGGATAATGAAGCCTTTTACTCAAAGTACGAATACCGTCCTCTGAATAGGAAGAGACGTAGTATACGTCTCCTCAAGGTGTATCCCAAGAAAAAGACGCTCGAGGAGCATATGGCAGACAACCCTGCCTGGAAAGCCAGCGACCTCGACCCAGCCCCAGTTGGCTTCTCATCAGCCAAGAATCTTTCGTCTCAAAATGCCTCATCTAAAGAAGAACTCCTTGCCTGCAACATGCTTGACGGAGTGTGGCTGTCGAAGTTCACCGGGCAGTATCTGACTCTCTCGTACGCAGCAGGGAATCACAGAAATACGGGGAGGATCCTAGTGGGGGGATACATTTTTAATGCATTTGCGCAACTAATCCACGCCCTCGAGTCTGCTGTTAACTACTGGTATAAGGAGACTGGTTATCGGGGCGAGTACTTATTATTCTGGATTGACCAAATCTGCATCAATCAGTCGGATGCTGCCGAGCGAGGCCATCAAGTCATGATGATGCGTGAAATTTATTCCCGATGCGCGACGACCCTTGTCTGCCTTTCTACGGGCAATAAAAAAACATCGGCAACGCCATTCCCGTATTCCAATCCGCAAATAGAAGGCTTCGGACAGAAGAACGCACAACTATGGGGCCCATCAAAGGCTAAAAGAATGAACGCTGGCTTAGGGTGGCTCACGACAGGGCCAAATCAAGGTGCTACAAGGCTTGTCGACGTTTTCTGGAAGGATTGTTACAATGGAGGGCCTAGTCCTGAGACTCTGGCATCCTTCGTGGCGTTCCTTCAATCC
Source organism: Fusarium tupiense (assembly GCA_013364945.1). NCBI lineage: Eukaryota > Fungi > Ascomycota > Sordariomycetes > Hypocreales > Nectriaceae > Fusarium > Fusarium tupiense. The sequence goes on along the minus strand of JABEEO010000419.1, from coordinate 140,041 downwards.
CCCTGGTGGACACGGTCGTGGGTATACCAGGAGTTTGTCTGTTCGCCCAAAGTCCACTTTGTGTTTGGAGACTATGGCGCTTCTTGGGAGAGGATATCGACATGTCTAACCCCAGACCCTGGATCTTGGTGCGATGTGTTAAAAAGTCGCCTCACGAGCAAGGATCATCAGGATATCGTACGCACAAAGAATCAGCAAATAGATCAGCATCACGCACAGCAGAGTGCCAATAAAGGCGAGGAAGAGCCAGTGCGAGGTACAAACATTCTAAGTTTTGAAGAAGAGGTGGAAAAGGAAGTTGGCTATCTTATTGAGAAACTCACGGCGCCGGATGTGGAAAAGTCGATACGCACCGTGACAGCCATGATGAATGGCCGGGCCAAGCATGAGGGTCAAGTAGGGGACTTGCGCATTCTTCTCAGCCACTCGCGAAACTTTCAGGCCTCAGATGCAAGAGACAAGATCTACGCATTCGTTGGGCTTGCGCGAGACGACTACGGCTTCGAGCCCAGCTATTCGCGCGAGAACACGCCTGTACACGTCCACTCTGACGCGGCACGAAGGATCGTCGAGATTGACCGAGATCTTAACTACGTTCTGGAGCAAGCATTTGTCGGTACAAGTGACCTGGGCTCCTTTCTTCCGTCGTGGGTCCCAGACTGGAACTGCAGCGAAGACAGAGATATATTGTTGGAACTTGAAAACCACGCCGACGGCGGCAGGGAATTGCCGAGGGTCCCTAACACAGTAAGCAGCTTAGTCGTTGAGGAAAAGGTTCCTGATCCCCAAAAGGGCAAGGACAAAGGTTTTAGTTTACGAGTAACAGGCACGCGTGTTGCAACACTCGCTCCAGGATACCGCGAGATTTCTCCAAACTTGCAACAGTTCGAAACTGACACAGGCCTGGTGGTTTCCGCTCCCAGCACAGCGCGGCCGAAAGATGAGATATGGTCACTTTCTGGATGCAACTGGCCTGTATTCTTGCGAAGCGAGGGGAAGGATGAGTACTGCTTTGGCGGGTTTGTTGTTATCTATGGACTTGAGAAGACGTCAACTCCCACACAGGGTTTGAGGGAAATCTTTCTAATTTAAGCTGGACAATTTAATTGAAGTATATGCTGTATTTAGGTATTTCTTATGAAGCTGGCGTTATACAAATTGGATAATGATATTGTACGGCGATGTTAAGAAATTGCAACTATCCTCTGCAACGGGCTTGTATGGAATCTGGCTTGGGCCCTGTCTCCTCCGTCCTCATCTGCTTAAGAAGGGCACTGTGTCTCTTTCTTCTGAGTCCGTAAGTCTGTTTCAGGACCTTGACCGGGAGGCTCGATGTATGTCCGAAGGATGCTCTGCCACTCGTTTCGGTTGTCCAGTTGATCTTGCAGAATCTGATGGTAAGCGCATGTTCTTCAAATGAACCGAAGCGGATATAGCTTTTTTTGGCTCTATTCCCTTGCGACAGAGCATACCTCCCGCTTATCAATCGGTACGATCACCACTAAACAAAATCTACTGAGCACTTGAAGTGTATTAAGAGAATTACCAGGGTAGTGCACAAGCTCGGGTCGCATAAGGTAGTTGGCGCGAATATCTTACAAATGACAGGATGGGACTGGTACGTCTTTACAAACGCAGACGTTTGTTATAGTTAAAGATTAACAGCTAACCCATCGCAACTATTGTTACCTCTCAGTTATCTGTAAATGGTGGTATACCAATACCATCTTCACAGTTTCTAAAAGCATCCTCCGAGAGAAACCGTAATTCAGCCCTCAAACTTCGTAGATGATCCCGACCCTTACAAGTGCATTTCGTCAAATCTTCAAACTTGTTGATGGCTTCCTCCAAGCCTTCAAGACTAACCCCTTTATATGGACGACTTGGTAGCGGCTTCAGGCCACTTTCACAGAGGTTTTGGTCGATGTATCCGAGTTGAAGGTACTGACACTGTCGGCTATACACCCTGTTTCTCGCATCGGTGGCACGGTTTAGAATGTCCCAATGCTTTTGGATACCTTCAATCAAAATTTGGATCGAAGAAATCCTCGACTCTTCAATGGCATCTGTTGTGCCTTGTCAGATTTGGACCGTTTAGTATAATCCCCTTCACTAACCGACAATTTGATAAGGTATGGGTAACCCCAGTGTAGGTATTGGGCCCCGACTCGTACGGATTGCAACCTTGGTGAGGGAACGGAAATTCTTTCTGTCAGAAAAGACCCAGGAAATTGTCAATTTCAGTAGTAGTTCTCTTGAGAAAAAGGGCTCAGTCATATCCTCGGCAAAGTTCGATATCCACCTTTCTGCCCATGGCTCTATTGCCTCGTGACAACCGTAATAGTCCACTAGGACGGCGATCTTTGCTAGTGTTTCAAGATCTATTTCACGAGGAACCTTGCGTGTTTTCTGATGTAGTATGTTCATCACTAACAGAAAGGCTTCACCGTCCCATTCGCCAGCTGTGAGTGTCCACTTGTAACCAGGCTCAGGTTCTGTTTCTTTCCAATCACCAGACAATGACTTTTTGAAATACGCCGACGTATTTATCAGAATTGCTGAAGAGACCCTAAATCGCATTTGTAAGGCCTCTGGTTTATCTTCAGTGAGGGACGTGTCATCAGGCAACGTCTCGTGTGGATCACTGTGAGACTTTCTTTGGATTATGGAAGATTCATAGCGTTTTGAAAATTCTGTCTGATGTTCAGGTAGGGCATTAAGCCATTCGTCTTCGGTATTGTGTGTCGCAAATGTTGCGCCAGGATTGCGCAGTATCAAAAGCGTGTCACCACCTTCTTGGACCTCGTATACTTCAGACATAGCCATAATGTGTAGTGCTATATATATAGCTAACCTCTCTGTGAGAAACGAAGTGCACCTCAAATTTATTGTTACAGAGAAGAAAAGGTATACCGATGAAGCAGACAGTATTATTACCCCGCACAACAAACCGCGAGAGCACGTGCCTTGAAGTGAAGAAAGGCAGCTGCAATTCTTACCAATACATTTCATTCCTGGACGGGCTCATCGCTGAAAATGAAACTGCTATTGATAGCGCGTAATTAAGAGACCTTATGCGTTACATTTTATCTCATACAGTCTTAAGGTATAGTGTGGGGCTGACTGGCAGTCACTGTGCCGCCGTATCTTTAGTGGCCCAACCTTTTTATTCAATTGGCCTTATGCGTCCTGCTACTTCTCACCTTCTCTATCAGTTTCATGAGGAATGACCTTGAGTAAGATACATTAGGCTACTATTAATTGTCATTCGATAGAGGTGATATTTGGTACCGTTGGGGATTTTATTTCCATTAGTGCGCTCATCGAGCATTTCATCGAATTGGGCCCTCTTGTTTAGCTCCAGATTATTGCTAAAGGCTGCTCGGATTATAGAAGTAGAGGCCGATCGTGATCCACGCAAGCAGCAACTATGTGGTTAAAGGGCGCAAATCGCAGGGAACACTTCGTAACCTTATCCAGTAGTTTCCTACCGAGATAGCCGTTTTCTGATTCGGAATGCATGTTCCGAGTGACTATTAAAGCGACAAGTCTCTCCAGCCTCTTAATAAATCAGCCCTACTCATCACAATAGGCCTGCAATAGTTTTTACAATGGGCGCAGTACAGTCAACTGATAAGCCGATCGTGCATACCACGAGCAAGGGAAAGCTCAAAGGTATCCAAAGGATTGACAATGTAACACAGAAGCCATCTTATCATCGGTTTACTCGTGTTCCATACGCTCTGCCACCTGTTGGTGACCGGAGGTGGCGTCGTCCAGAAAAGCTCCCCACAGACTTTTCATACGATGATGCTACTGGTGTCGCCGGTGATTACACGACATTTCCCTCTGTTTGCCCTCAGCCTCACTACGCACATGGAGCGGCAGAGGTGCCGAACTCGGATCGCGAGCCAGAGCCGGAAACCGTCTTCGACGAGGATTGCCTGTACGTTAATATTTGGGTACCTGCTCAAAGTCCACCGCCTGGCGGCTGGCCAGTCCAGTTCTACATTCGTAAGTTCACCTGCACACTACCGTGATTGATTGTTTTACTGACTATGTAGCGCAGATGGTGGCTGGCTTCAAATAGGTGAGGCGAACCACATGAACAAGCATGATCCGTTCTATCTCATGCAGGAATTCCCCCGCATTATCGTGGCGCCTGCGTATCGACTCAATCTATTTGGCTTTATGTCTTTCTCCGGTCTCCAAGAGGATTGTACAGCCCACGCCCCAGGAAACTACGGCTTTTGGGACCAGCGTGCGGCCCTTGAATGGACGTATGCGAACATCGCGGAGTTTGGCGGCAACCCTGAGAATATTTCTCTGGGAGGTCTATCTGCAGGTGCATATTCGTCCATCTTCCAACTGAACTACGACGTAAGACTTCCGAACAAGGCCGATCGATTGATCAAAAGAGTCTACTTATACTCGAATGCGGTTGGAGTTCAGCCGAACCATGTGTCTTCCCCTGCGCTCGAAACACAAGTTGATGAGCTTCTTACAGAGTGCGGAATCTCAACGGGTCTTTCTCCTCAAGCAAAGGTTGATGCGCTGCGAAAGGTGCCTTCAGAGACGCTTATCGAGGCCGTACATCGTATGAAGCAACATACCTTCCGAGCTATCACAGACGACGACTTTGTCAACGCCAACTTCTTGGCTGATGTCAACTCTGGGGAGTTTGGGAGACTTTTGGCGAGTCAAGGCGTCGATATCATGCTGGGAGAGGTCGCCGATGAAGCAACTCTTTACCGCATGATCAACCCAGCTTCCGATTACGATAGCCTCGTGGTGCAACTGAACAACTACTACCCAGAGAAAGTAACCCAGGCCCTTCTGCAGCACTATACTCTTCCAACTGCAGGGTCCAGCAAGGACAAGTGGGCCGATATTGGGTCAATCATTATCGGCGACTGTCAAGTCCACGCTACGATTCGTGGTTTCACCGCGTCATTGCTCAAGACCATGCCTGAAGAACGTGTCTTGAGGTACAGAATCTCATGGCGTGCGAAGGCGCTTGACAGCTGGCTCCAGCCCAGTATTGGCATGTGTCATGCCTCTGATATCCCTATTTGGTGGGCCTGTGGACGCAGGGCTGGATATGAGCAGGCTGATCTTGACCTTGTAAGCGAGTGGCTTAAGCCATTCTATCAGTACTTGTGCGGAGATAAGCCAACTTGGGGTGCTACTGGCTTGAATGCGGTTAGAGAATTGAAAGTGGAGGGAAAGATTGAGAATGTGGAGGATGTAAATCTGGATGAGGGCCTGAAAGTATGGAACGTCATGGTGAAAGCGCAATTAGACCTAGCCTAGATACGTCCGCAGCGGGCGCAAGTGAAGAATATTACTAAGTTATGTCTGCTGATTTAAGCTCTTGGCCACAAGTCTCAATTGTAAACAACACATCTAGCTCACAGCTTAGAGTGTGATAGAGCTTCAATATCGGCTCGGTTGGGCTCTTCCATTTGTATTTCTCTGTAAATTCCTTCCAAAAGGGAAACAACCTTCAAAGACAATATTCCTTGTATTATTTCCTAACTTCATGATTAATACTGTTAGACTTAAGGCTATAAAGAGTTTCGTAGAGCAAGCCAGACAGTTTCTCGAAAAATTACCCGTTACGGAAGTCCCATTTCCTGTTTAGATATCTTCAATAGGCTTATCTCGTCAGTCCCGCTATTAGTGGGAGGCGCAACATTGCCTCGATAGCTTCATTCCGAGTGCCCTAAGAAACCTTACTTTGAAGGGAGGAGATATGTCGGTCCTTACATCTAGAACCCGATTATCTTGAGCCAAGACTAGGAAGCTACTTTATTGATCCGAGACGATAGTTGCATTCGTAGTGCATGAGGATGTTATCAGTACGGTTGGACATGCCTCTTTAGTAGTTCGGCTAGCATTTTTCACCAATCATCGCTGCAAATCGGGCACGGGTATCCACACACACAATCTAGACATTTACATCACTAGATTGAGATAAGGGCGTTCGTTGATCTTGATGCCGCCTGGTGAGTGTACGATTACCCCAGGTTATCTCGGAATCATCAAAATATCGTTTCCGCGTTGAGAGCACTTAGCCTTCACAACTTGAATATAAAGCATCCTCTTGGAGCTCCCACCATTGACCTGGCCAAGCTACAGCCCCAGCCTCCAAGACTAACATCTGCCTCGGGCGGCATTTCTTATCCTTACGTCAACCTTCAAACATATTCCTCCTCCAGCTATGGCCGAAAAGACCTCAAAGCCAGTAGAAGCTGGTATCAACCTATCTCCCGTCCCTAGTATCATGGGCAAGGAGGAGAATGGTGGCGGGAGCATCACCGCTGGTGAAAATTCCAGCACTGATGAGTCCGAGTTATTCCTCCAGCAACATGGCTTCACAACCGAGTATCTCAACGAACTCGTATCGGACAAAGAAAAGAACAAGCGGCTGGTCAAGAAAGTAGATATGCTGCTTTTGCCATTGATGGCCGGCACCTACGTCCTCCAGTTCATCGATAAACAAGCTCTCTCCTACAGCGCTGTATTCGACCTCCTCGAGAATACCGGCACTACTCTTGAGCAGTACAGTTGGTTCGGAAGCATCTTCTACTTTGCCTATCTGGTTGCTGAATACCCATGGTCCTTTCTTGCACAGAAGACGCTCATGGGCAAGGTCGTAGCTGGCTGTATCCTCGCTTGGGGAAGCATACTGATGATCACCGCTGCTAGTAGCAACTTCGCTGGCCTCGCAGTATGCAGATTCTTCCTTGGCACATTCGAAGCTCCTATCACCCCAATTTTTATGATGATCGTGGGTATGTGGTACACCCGTGAAGAGCAGCCTTTCCGCGCTGGTGTCTTTTACAGTTGCAACGGCATCGGCCTCATGCTTGGCGGACTTCTCAGCTTTTCCATTGGTCAGATCCAAGGTTTCGAGGTCTGGAAGGCCATCTTCATAATTTGCGGTGGTATCACAGTCCTTTTCGGAGGTATCATGCTTTGGAAGCTACCCGATAACATCCTGCGCGCCAAGGGCTTCAGTCTGGAGGAAAAGGCCTTACTTATCGGTCGCGCCAGGCTAGCAAAGACTGGCGTGCTGAATCGCACTATCAAGTGGAGTCAGGTCTGGGAGTGTCTGATCGACCCTCAAATCTGGCTTCTGTTCCTCTTCGTCTTGGTCAACGAGGTCATCAACGGAGGTATTGGCAATTTCGGCTCTTTGATTATCAAGGGTCTGGTGGACAACGCCCTTCTAAGCGTCGTTTTAGGCATCCCACAAGGTGCTTTTCAGGTTTTATGGATCCTTTCTGGTACTTGGCTAGCATCGAGGTACCAGAATATGCGAACTGTCATTATGGCTGTGTATAACATCCCAACAATTCTTGGCCTTTGTTTGATCTGGAAGCTTGACCGCGAGACCCAGAAAATTGGCTTGCTCTTTGGATACTATATGGTAACAGCATATGTGACTTCACTTGTGCTGGCCCTTCAAATGCCGTCTTCTAATCTTGGAGGTTACACAAAGCGTGTTACTGGTACGGCAGTGGTATTTGCTGCTTACTGTGCTGGAAATATTATTGGTCCACATGCATTTCTTGCCCGGGAGGCGCCCGTCTACCAGACTGGTGTTATTGTCATGCTAGCTTGTGGTGTGGCCCAGGTGGTGTTGGCTGGCATGTTGCGATACCTCCTGATCCTGAGGAACAAGAAGCGTGATCAGGCCGCGGCCGAGTCTATCCAGGCACCAGAAGATACCAGTGCTGATGTGACTGACTTCAACGTAAGTGCGCCAAAAGCCATAGCTCATGAATAATTAAACTAATCAAAACAGAACCCGCATTTCAGATACGTTCTGTAAACGAGGTAAGGTTCATATGACTCACAGGCCGGTTGGGGCTAGTGGATATCGCAACTGGGAATGCTTTGTACAGCTTTTAAGTACATAGATATAGTTCGTCATAGTTAAAATCTCCAGCAATTAGCTTTCTCACTTCTGTGTCCTTTATATTCGTAAGCTGTATTTCTAGGACGTGAGATATACCTACCTGCAATTACGCTCACAAATGGTGGTATGCAGGGGCCTGATGATAAGGATAGTTGGATAAATAACCAATCCTTGAATGAAACCTTGCTGGTTATTATGACAACCTCTCTAGTCCTCAACCAATTCTGTCATTAGCTTGTGAGCTACGGATTGAGGGGTCGACATAAAACTTCATATCATGATGTCGAGACGTAAAGTGACCTACTTTCGGATTCCATGGATGGAGAGCGTATTTGTGTTTTGACATAGGTCTCAAATGTCGTTTATTCAAGGCCAATGCCTCCAAAGTTGCACGACAGGATAACTGTGTTTTTGAACACCGTTCGCGACTCTAGTTAAAAGAAGAGAGATTTTTAATCATATCGCTATCGAGGGCTAGTGCTTGTCTGATTTGGCGATACATTACTGAAACGGTCTTCGCTTAGCCAACCAGTCGCAGTCGTTGAAACGGGAATAAAAAGAGTGACAAGCGATAAGAAAGGCTTCTACCGCATAGACAAGAACACTTGTCGCAGCCAATCAATTGTGTACACAAATTCTTCTTTATACACAAAACGACATCCAGCGCAGTAATAAATACCTCTCATATCGGCAGGAATGAAAACGAAAAGAGCTTTAATTCCTACTTTTAATGGAGTTTTATTAGCTACATAAGCTTCATCTAGGGTATCCGCCTCGCACGATTGATTCCTACTTATGTGGCTGATTGATATGAGCCTCGACATAGACATAGGTTAGCCATCAATTGTGCCGAACATCGTACCACCGACCGAGGCTATCGTCACGTTCACATGCCATTATGATTGGTTAGCCATCAAAACAAAACAACAGCTGCCGAAGTCCGGATTCACGAGACCCGGGGACCCCAGATTCTCCAGAACCTTCCGACGCGCTCCAATCAGACCGAACCTCACTAGTCAATGTAAGGGGAGCGCCCCGGACCTAGAGCCTAGCGCGTGGAGCATCCGCCGGCACATGACGCGGGGAAAGACTCTTGCGCGAGCTGTCAATTGGTGCGCTACATTATGACCCAGGAACATGACTATTTAGGCCAACGGAATGACATTCTGGGGTATTAATTGGCGCGTCAAGATAAAGTCCTAGAAACTAGCTGTCTTGTTTAGGTTGGGCTGAACGGTGACCCAGGAATAGCTTAGAGTTTAGAGCACTTTTGGAAATGTAACATCAAATGGGTCAGGGTTACGTTGTCATGATGCCAAGATATTTAAACAGACATTCGTCCGTCTTTTTGATCTTCAGTCCATCACTTCATCCATACATTTAACATCATTCTCTTTCATCATGCTTGGCATCAAGGCTTCCCTGTTATTATCATGCTTGGCTATCCTCAGCCCTGCATCATGCAGAGCCATTGAGGAACGGGCCGTTGCGGATCATGCCGTTACGTTCCAGACCATTTATAAGCCTCCCTCCAACTACAACACTCCCAAGACATTGTACGGGCGAAACGTTCAGCTTGCTGATGGAACTATCCTAGCTACTTGGTTAGTCATCCGGATGATCCGGGAAAGCATTCACTAACGTACAATAGGGAGAACTATAGTCCTGAACCACCAAAGGTGTACTTCCCCATTTACCAGAGCAAAGATAAGGGTTCAACCTGGGCGCCTCTGTCTAATGTAACAGACACCAAGAACGGCTGGGGTCTTCGCTACCAGCCTTTCCTATACGTCCTGCCCCAGGCTATCGGCAATCTCGCCAAGGGAACTATCCTCCTTGCTGGAAATAGCATCCCCACCGATCTTAGCAAGACAAAGATCGACCTCTACGCTTCAACTGACAGCGGCAAGACCTGGAAGTACATCTCCAACGTCGCCACCGGAGGAAAGGCCGTTCCCAACAATGGCGAAACCCCCGTCTGGGAGCCCTTCCTGATGGTGTACAACAACAAGCTTGTGTGCTACTACTCCGATCAGCGTGATCCCTCATATGGCCAGAAGTTGGTCCATCAGACTTCCAGCGATGGTGTCACCTGGGATGCTGTCGTCAACGATGTCCGAGGAACTGCCTATTCTCAGCGCCCCGGCATGACAACCGTTGCTAAGCTTCCTAACGGAAAGTGGATGATGACCTTTGAGTACGGTGGAGGCGCTTCTCCCAACAACGCTGCTTTCCCCGTTTACTACCGTATCTCCGACTCTCCTCTCACCTTCGACAGTGCCTCCAACCAGATTCTCACCGCTGGTAGCCGTGCGCCTAGCTCTTCGCCTTACCTTACCTGGTCCCCTTCCGGAGGATCTAGTGGATCTCTGATTGTTACTGCCAACAGTGATAACGGCATCTACATCAACACTAACCTTGGTGCTGCGGGCTCTTGGGTTTACTATGACATTCCCCAGCCTGGTGCTTATTCCCGACAGGCTATGGTTATGGATAACCCTGATTGGCTGTATGTTATGAGCGCTGGATACCTTGGAGGTGATAACTGGGTTACCGACAGTGTCTTTAAGCTTCCCAACATGTCATAGAATCGTCGAAATAAACTATTCTATCCGAGGGATAAGAATGAGTTAGATAGTGGTTAGCGATCGTTAGTTTATCAATCATGAGAATCATTTGCATCGCGGAAACAATAAAAATCTCTGTATACGATCGGGATATAGCGCCTTGGCATTAGTCACTTCGTGGCCTGACTTCACGACCAACAACAAAAATAAAATTAATTTATCGCTACCATTGCCCAAAAGGCTCCATCAACTATCCACTTTGCGGAGAACTCGGCGATATTCTAGGCAGAACCCGACAACATTAAACAGAACCAACAGCCGTAAAATCTGATGAGATTGGTTTAAAAGGAAGATTGCTCCGTCCAACTCTCTATTTGTCCCCTTCACTTCTTGCTCTTCTTTCTCACATTTATTTACTCTCAAAATGAAGATCCTCCGTTCCATCGCCCATTATATATGGTGTCTTTGGGCAATGTTCAAATCACTATGCAAGATAGTGCTGTTGATGATGCTTCCATTTTATGGCCTCACGGCATTATCCGGACTCATCCAAGGCACTATGTTCGTCCACTGGTACACAGGAACCCTAAATGAGATTGCTCGTCTCCTTATCACAAACCTCATTGATATCAAGACGCTCAAGTTTGTCAGCGACGCATCAGGATATAGCTTTCTTGATAGGTTAAGTCCTGTTTATGGGATACTGCAGATTCAGAGCCCGCTCGACTGGACTTCCCAACTCGGACTGACAAGACCCAGCGACTGGAGTACTCAGAACGTTGAAAACATGGCAAATCTAGACAGCCTGTATCGAAGAACGCCTCCCTATAATGAGGAGCCATGGCAGCATTGGGTTTATCTATCAGCGCAAATGGAGCCATGGAGACAGCCCGATGGCCCTATACTTCACGACCCTTGGGACCAAACATTCGTCAAGCTTCTCGAGCATCGAGACAGGTATGAGGCTCTGGGACGGTCGAACTTCCATTACGTATCCTGTCATAAGAGCTTTCTGTGCGCGTCATGGCGCGTCACAGCACCAGCGCTATTGCACTTTTCCATCAGCAACACGACGGAATCCCAGTACTACGAGGAGTTGCCAGATCATGAACTAGTATCCGTCCGAGTATTCGAGCTACCCCTGCGAGAAATGCCTATCCCTGGCGTATTCCCCAGCTACTTTGAGCAGATGCGTGCTCTGACAGCAAGCAACTTGACCTTTTGGACGACAAAAGATACATACTCTCATTTCTTCCAAATGTCTAACCAAGGGCTGCGAATCGCAGCGCAACTTGAGAAGGAATACCCCTGGACTTACGGCTTACTAGTGAAAGCGGAGATCAAATGGACAAGCCTATGGCCCATTGACGATACATGGTTGAGAGTTACGGCTTATTTCATTCCTTTTCTATGCTCAGCTATCCCAACGTACATATTCAAGCACGTCCAGGCACTCTTTACGGATCTGAAGTTCCCTGAGACCTCTGAGACAGTTCCTGAAGGGAAGGATCCCTTGGCTCATAGTCTGCAAAGGCTTCTTGATGGATTGAGCGACGAAGACAAAGCGAAGTGTAGGAAGTCATCGCGAGGTGAAAGGATGTTGAGAAATATTGAAGCAGAGCTTGTGAAGGATGATTGGAACACTCCTGAGGAGATTATTAAAGATCTCAATAGTGCGTTGGGTTTAGATAAGGATGGGAACGTCAAGGGTTGGCAATGAAGGACATAGCTTGGCCTTTGCTTTAGAGTAGATCAGGCAGTAGGCATTCTCAAGACTACCATTACCAAGATGAACTAGCGTTATCTGATCGTTTTTTATGACTTGGGAATGAGGATACCTCGCAGACTTTGCATGTGTTTATCAGTGAGCTGTTATTCAATCTGGTATAGTGCTCCCTCACAGCTGTATCATCCTTAAAGTCCCTCCCTATTTAAAGCTTCTCCACCACGAGGTCACCGTGTACATAGTTGACTACGAATTCCTCAAAGAACCTTTCAGCATTTGGATGGTCTTCCCGAGTGCCTGCAAGTTATCCTGCTTCTCCTTGATATCTTTTTCCATCTTTTTATACTTTTTCACCATCTCTGCAAGGAGGAACTCGTCATTTGACCCTTCATCATCTCCAGCCCTTGGTCTCTTCTTCGTGCCATTGGCTCTGATAGCTTCATCTGGTCCGACGTCTTGGCGATGCTGAATGCTAGGTGAGGCTGAAGTTGATGTTGATTGTGTCCCTGGACAAGATTGATCACCGCGTCTAAAGGCTTCCTGGTTGTGCTTGCAACTCTCAAGATGTCTTTTTAAATGGAAGCTACGCTTGAAAGGCTTCCCATGGGACCTCTTGCAGCCAGTATTGGGGCATAGCAATGATTCCTCCAAGCTTGATGGATCTTTGTGTTTCTCTGTTCGATGTCGCCTTAAGGTAAATGGCCTTCCAAATGTCTGTTGGCAGTCTGGACACACAAAGCAACTTTTTGTTCCCTGCGACCTGCTGTGTCTGTTTAGCACATGTTCCATCGAGTAAGCAATGTACTCACTCATGCGCATCAATAGTTCGCTGACCATAGCCACTGCTGTCGGCACTATCCGCGACAGCTCTCTCTACGCTATTGTCGTTATTGACGCACGCCGTGTGAGTTGAGTCTTTCATGACGGCCGCTGGTAACACTTCGGCCGTATCTTGCGTCGCTAGTTCCAAGCTTTCCGAATCACCATGGGACATCATGTCCGGAATCAGAAAGTTTGGATCTTGAGGGGTATTCTGGGCAAAGGCGAAGGGGTGGATCAGGTCATTCATCAACTGAACGTCTCCCACCCGGAGCTCTTCCAGATGTCCTCTGTTGTCGAAGTCATCTGCAACCGAGCCTTGAAGCCCCTCTGTTATACATTAGATAAACTTCCACAAAATCAGTGAAGAAATTACCTTCAAATCCGATGTCATGGAAGTCAGCGTAGAAGTCATAAGCGGCCCGCACGGGCGAGATCATGGGGTCGACAGCATTGTGCCATTCATGGTCGGGTTGGCTAGAGCCGATGATGAACATCCAACAGACACCCCAGAGTACCAACAGTGATGGGAAAATTGTCCACGGCATTGTTGTACATGTGTGCCTGATGTTATTGGGAAACTCAAAGACAGGCTCAGCAAGACCTTGTTCCTCCGTCACATCTTTCTTTCGGCCGAGGTCCTCGTATTTGCGCCTGAACCATATTTTCAATCTACCCAATATGGCTTCAATCTCTTCGATCGCGTTCATAAGGGCCATTTCTTCGTGAGTGAAGAGCAAGTCAATCTTGCCAAGTATTTCGATGAGTGAACAAGATAATTTCATGAACTCTAGCCATTGCTGTGCCGATTCCAAGTCTTGCTCGCGCTTCAGAAGAGGAAGCAGACGGTCGCTGAATCGCCTCAGACTTCGCGACTGGAGGGAGTGATCATGCGCGATCTTTCTGAAGTGGAGCAGTTGCGGACTGAGTGAGGAGAAGGTGGTAGGAAGCTTACGATATTCTTGCAAGAGCGTACTGTGTCCAGCCTGAAGATCCCATATCTGCTCAAGGTTGAGATCCGGATCTCTTTCACTGTATCTATATTGGCCTTGTTCGATTTGAGTGCATGTTTCTTCCACCTTGACCAGGCGTGCATAGACAGTTTTGACTTCAGACACGAGAGAAGGACGATTGCCTGCCGGCGGTGCGGGCACTCGTGGGAGAGGGTTTATACGCTGTGGGTGACATTTGAAACATGAAGGGTGTTCACAAGACGCGAGGGACTCCAGTCTCTCTTTCTCTTTCTGTCGGAAATAACCCTGAATGTCAGGAGTCATTTGTCAGTAATATCTGCCATCAAGGCAAAGCTTAAGGGCGAATAAAGGTGCAGTCAGGAGAACAAAAAGAGGTGTAATACTGAAAGGTATTGAAGTATGTGATGGTAGAAAATAGATTGAAGTTTTGTTTGGGATGAGTCTGAAATGAGCTGTAGTGCAGAATATAAGGTGCACTCTTGGGGTGCAGCGGGGTAGATTTTGGGGTGCGAAGTGGCGCAATGCGAACCAGTTGCCTTAGGACTTGGAGCCAATAAGAATACCCAAAACAGCCTCGTCATCTGATGTAACTTGAAATTCGGAGCGTCGCCTTACCAAAGAACCCAATTTGGCTTTCATTTTGTTGGATTCATCCGGGGAGCACTTGAGGTGACTATAAGGGGTGAAATGTTGGCGCACCTCAAAATGTCATATCGAAATCCAGGCGTACATGTAAATACTATATAGGAAGACCATTTGGATAGCCGACTTCAAAATAGAATATCTGCAAAGGGCATACTTGTATCTTGGCACCAATCTTCATCTTGGCAATCGCCACTATGGACAAATCACCAGAGAATTCTCCACAAGTTCAAAGCCTTCCATGAGTGATTGCGATATTATTTTTCTTAAGAGGGCTCTCTAATAAATAACGAAGGGAATTACCGGAGAAGGCCATTTCTGAAGTCCAAACCACCCCGATGGTTACAGCCTTTCAATATAACTGTAACAACTGATCCGACCGACTCGTGCAGCTTCAAAACGACAGGACACAGACTCAGTCAATTGTAGGAGAACAGACAGAAAAACGTTCTAAGATTTGATCGTGCCGCTTTCTTCACTTTGGTCAGTGTCATTAGAAACGACTTACGCTGCGGATTATTAACAAATTAACAAGATTGGTTTTTGTTTTGGTGACTAGCCTCAAGCGCCTGGGCGTCTCAAAGATCCGGAGTGTAATTGTCCCAGAGCTTAATGGTGTGTTAGGGTCAAATGAAGGTAGACAGCTCGAGGATCGGTTATAGTGTATGTGAGCACACTTCTTCGAAGATCCAGAGTACATAAAGCACTAGCAAAAGAGTAAAGAAGTAATCTAATCGCTACTCTTGCTACTATAGGTTAACTGTCGTGTGTTCCCTTTTCAGATGTTGCGATGAGAAGACCCACATAAGCCTGAGGTTATACCTCATTAGGAAGTTGCAAGGAGATATCTCGTTTCAACTTCTGAATCAGGTTACTAATGTGAGAAAGCCTAAGGTTGGGGACTAGAACTACAAATAAGTATTAAAAGGCATATCACTTGCAACCGCAATTCTTGAATTTTTTCCCCCAATTGTAAATCATTGAACCTCATCGATCAATTTTTCACTGGCCGCAAACATGTGCTCTTCCTCAACCTATCCCACAGAAGCAGGAACCGCAATCTCGGCATTGCATGCCGACGACCCCGGAACAACTGCAGACGCCATTATCAACGCCCTTGAGACAGATGGTGCCTTGATTGTCAAAGGCATAGCGTCCAAGTCTCTATGCGAAGAGATAAGAAGTGACCTGAAACCACTTTTTGACTCAGATGTCAAGGATGACTCTGGCTTCTTTCCTCCCACCACTAAGCGAGCAACCGGTTTCTTTGCTACCTCAGACGCATGTGTCGAACTAGCCATTAACCCTCTGTTCCAATCT
Source organism: Fusarium tupiense (assembly GCA_013364945.1). NCBI lineage: Eukaryota > Fungi > Ascomycota > Sordariomycetes > Hypocreales > Nectriaceae > Fusarium > Fusarium tupiense. The sequence continues at coordinate 124,066 of JABEEO010000419.1, read as the reverse complement.
GTTGCTGAAAAAGTCCTCGGTAGCAAGTACACATACTGGGAAGGTCAAGAGCAGTTGACCGTTGTCGGAAAGCCGTACATTGCTAGTGCTGTTGGATTTCGTGTGGAGCCTGGTGGGAAGCAACAGGCTCTTCATAGGGACGATTCGGATTATCATCCTAGGAACTGCGACATGCCCGTGATGCTTGGTTGTGTAACGGTAAGCTTGCGTTCTTTCATTGTGGTTCGGATCATCTAACGTCTCCAGGCTTTGACCAAGACGACAAAGGAGAATGGCGCGACCATCGTCATTCCAAAGAGTCATCTATGGGGCCCTGATAGATGCCCACTAGACGAAGAGGCCATCGCCGGAGAGCTAGAGATTGGGGATGCTATGCTCTTCCTGGGCAACGTGTATCACGCAGGCGGCGCCAACATCACCAAGTAAGCCAATTGTACTTTTCTAGTATTATCTAAGCTAACAAGAAAAGGGATGACGCCCGAGAAACTATTGGCATCTTCATGTGCAAGGGAACCCTGAGGCAGGAAGAAAACCAGATCTTGAGCATTCTTCCAGAGGTTGCAAAAGCCCGGAATCTTCCCCCGAAGATGCTGAGATTGTTAGGGTATGGCATCTGTCCACCGGCCTTAGGCTTCTACAAATATCGGGATCCGATGAAGGTCATCTTTGGAATCGAGGACGAAGAGACTGTCAAGAAGTAGATAGCTCGTCCTTCAAACTGCTAGGATTCTTCTACCAAGACCTTCCCATTGTTTTGCGAGTATGCGCCAGTCTGCATCTCCGCTGGACCAGAAACTCTCGAGAAAAGTGAGGACATCTCCGTGGTGTTTAAACCCTGTAACATCAGACAAGCTCTGGTATAGATCTCTCACAATGAGGTGCCTGTCGACATCTCCGTAACATTCCGTCCCGGCAATGAAGATTGGCCATGCGAGGTTATGAATCGACCCATGTAGATTCTCCATACTAGTCAGTAGTCGAAACAATTCGTCCAGGCTGTCGGTCTCTTCCGGGCCATATTGATGACTAAGGCATCGTGCAGTGTATAACAGAGCAGCATTATGGTAGGCGTCAACTAGACGTATAAAGTCCCCGCGATCGGCACTCGAGCACACCCCGCTGGCGCCAACTTCCATGAATGTCTCTCCTCGCGCTTGAACAAACTCGGCCCTCCAATTCCGACTTGAGTCCTCAGAGGAGCAGCCTCGAGATATGAGCGTCACATCATGAAGAAGGAGTAGAAACGCGGAGAACGACTTGTCATTCCCATACTCAACTGGCCTAATCGCATCTTGTACATCTGTCGCGTCGAGGATAGTAGTACATGCAAAAATATCGTACATGGAAAGCTGATTCTGCAAGAAGCCGAAAAGGCTGCTTTTAGGAAAGTCGAGTGTGGATAGAGTGTTGACTAATGCACGAGCCGCCTTTCGATGAAAGTCAGCAGCATCTGCACCGCCAGTATGAGCTAACTCGTAGGACGATAGGACCATCATCGACGAAAGCATCCATTCTGCTGTATCGGCAGTGACTGTAAGCTGGGGATGCGCCGTCATGTCATCAACACCGCGCATAATCATTGACAAGACATGATCCCTGTCTTTCTCATAAACACTTGATGGTGTAAAGTCTCTTGCTGCATGCTGAGCTGAGACTGCGCATATCGCGAGACGCACTGCCTCATTCGTCTGAGCCAAAGGTAGAACCTTTTGACGGTAATAATTCCTTTCTGAGTCGATCCAGACCATTAGCCCAGCAATATTCTTGTCATAGTAGTCCAAGAGTTGCTGAATGTTGCTGTCAAGACTTGGCGAAGAGTTCGATGCTGTAGAGTCAGGTATAGGGAATTGGACACCTCGAAGATGGCCACGAAGAGCCACGCCCTGAACCCATCGAAGTCTCGGAGCGTACCCAGGACAGGTAAATCCCCGGCCAAGACATTTCTGACAGCTCGGTTGGCCTAGATCACAGATGATCCTTCGCTTCGAGCAAATCGAGCAGCCTGGGATGTAATAAGTAAGTAAATAGTTTTATTTTCACTGGTCCTCAACTTACCCTTGCCCTTCGACCGTGGCATTATGTATGTCTGTGGCTTCATGCTGGCATCAAGAGGCAGAGCATCGCTCAGATCCTTGTACCCCGCAGTTACATCACGTGCTCCGCTTTTGTAAATGACACTAAATTGTTGCTAATACAAAAGCGAGGATTTATTATTACAGAAGATCGATGTATATACTATGCCTCTATATAACAGTATTTAGATTACTCTTGTCCATTGAAAGCTTATTCTGAATATTTATGGTCACTTCACGGAGACTAAATAGGCCAAGTCGGAATTGAGATATCTACCAGGATGGCGCGTAGTCCGGAGGTTTCATTCGTTACATCTTGTCTCACAGCCTCAAGGCGGAGTGCGGGGCTGACAGTGACCATACCGCATGTCTGCAATGCCCGATAAGACACCCTCATTCGATTTTCAACCTGTCTTCTCCTCCTCCCCATTCACTTAAGGAACGGCCTTAAGTAAGACGCACCGGCCTGCCACTATTGCTACTCTATGGAGGTGACGTTTGGCGCCGTTGGGGACTTTATCTCCATTGGCGTGCTTATCAAGGACTTTATCGAATTGCTCGATGACAGTCGAGGATCGGCTTGGGAATACAATTCGCTAAAGCAACAACTCATCTTCCTTCGACTAAACTTGGATCTCGCAAAGCGCTCCTACGATGAGTATTACAGCACGCCCCAGTTCCAGGATATTCGGAACACGCTCGAGAGTGTCGTGGATGAGGCGGAGAGAAGACTGGAGGACATTGCAGTCAAGGTGCAAAAATACACGTCAACTCTATGTCAAGGTTCGACTGAGAGACGGATAAAAAAGGTCGCAAGAAAAGTGCAATGGAGTCTCGAAAAGAAGGAGACAGAAAAGTTCTTGTTGGATCTCAATCGTTACACATCAATCATACAATCATTACAGTTTAATGCTTTTGCGTAAGTGCTGTTTATCGAAAGCTCGTCCTTCACCCCATGGCTAATCTACTTCAAGTCGTTTGATGGAACGCAAATTTGACAGTAGCAAGAAAGACCAAAGCGATACCCAGGAACTTGTGACCAAACTTCAGAAGGACTTCGGTGATCGATTTGCTAGCCTAGAGGACGAACTTAGAACTGTCAGAACCAATTCGGCTAATACGCAACAACATCTAATTGACATCGGCATGCTTGTCACGAGACGACTGGACATGGTCACACAAACAGTCAACTCTCTAGGTGTTGCTGTATTGCGAGGTGTCTCAGGCATGTCCTACCTTGGGACATCCGTCTTGTCTTTATTGTCTACCATGCACGATACCATCATGAATCGTCTCGAGCGCCCTCCGCACATGGGCCCTTATTTTACGTTTGAAGACTACCTGGGGGTCGATTCGATCATACTGCTTAACTTTGTGGACTCTTGGAACGCCTTTGAGGGATCTTTACATGGCAAGTTCAAGGGTCGGAAGGGCGGCAGACGAGTGGCTCAAAATCGATTCGTTTTGCAGGATCATCAAACAGGAGACGAGATTGATCGAGATATTCATTGGACCTTGGCTATCGCACCAGGCTCTCGGATCAACATGAGTCTGATTTTTGAAGTTAAGGAGGATGAAGATGAAGCACAATCTCTTAAGTGCCCGTTCCCGTCGTGCGGAGCAATCTGTGAAGGGATGATAGGAACTGTGATTCAATGGTAGGCCGACCCGATATGCTCAAATCGTTATGAAGTCTTAGCTGAAACGGTCATAGCCCTTCATGTCAGCAACTGTTTAGAAAGCTGCCAGGCATGTCCGACGACGAAGAACTCCCAATAGCACCCAATGCTCCCGATTCGGGAATTCATGATCCAAACGCGAAGCCGGGAAGTCATTCTTCTGGCCTTGATCAGTCTCGCAAGCGAAAGGGAGCCCCTCTGGACAAGAGACGATCGCTACGCGCCAAAAGGACCCCAACAGATGCCCGTGATACAGGTTCTGACTCGGACGACGCCGACTTGACAGGGATCAAGCGAGTGACTGTACTACCAATATTGCGGCTAGCCATACGACCAATTCCATCAGACTCCGAGACAGATGGAAAGCTCGGAGCTTCAGAACAAGACACTGCTTTCGAAGATCAGGAAAAGAGCCGCGGCTTAGATAACATCCCCGAAGGAGGGAGCGTTGAAGCACCTTCGAATACCATCGAGTCACCACCTGGGGTCAAGAATAAAAGAGTATCGGAGCTACAATCTCAGTCTTCTGAAGCGCAACTTGCGTTCGGAAAATCCTTCGAGAGAGGCACGTCGTACCAGAGGAATGGCGGAGACAACAGATATCCAGATGACAAGATTCCAGGCCCAGGCGCATACGTCTTTGAGAGCGTGTTGCCCGGTGGTATTGAATCCAAAGATCCCCGGCGCAAATACACAAACACTCGCGTCTCGCATAGGCCATCACAATCCCAGGATGCGGGATCTGAGAACAAGAGGAAATCCGCGAAATGGGATAGGGGAAAGGTCCGGAAGGCAACAGAAGCAGATGCAAAGCGCCATAGGATCCCCGCTGGATATTCCTTGAAGGACTGGGACCCAGATGAGGAACCAATCATGCTCCTTGGTAGTGCTTTTGACGCGAATACCTTGGGGAAATGGATCTACGATTGGTCCGCATACGCCCATGGGCCTTCGACACCAATATCAGATATGGCGGGAGAGTTTTGGCTGCTACTCATTCAGCTGGCTGGCAAAATGAAGAGAGCGGATGAAGTAGCAGGAAGAGTCAAGTCCACAGTCTCTAGGGACTTGCTATATGACTACATCAAAGCAGCAGAGAGGCTATGGCAGAAACTGGTGAAGCTGCTCAAGACATGCGAGTATCCCATGTTGCGAGCATACCAGCTCAAAGAAAGTAAACGAAAAGCCACTGTTCACAATGAGAACGGCACAGACGACAATAGTGAGAAATATTCACAGGAGGCCAAGACCGAAGCAGGTGGTTTGAGCAAGGAAGTTGAAGAAACGACAGTGTCTAACGAGGGAGGTAATGTGAAAGATACGGTAGGACAAAAAGAAGATGCCGAGAAGAGGGCTGGTGTTGCTTTTATTGAAACGATCTTTGGCCGAGATAAAGAGTTGGAACGAACTGAGAGGTGGATGCAGAGCGTGCAACTTTACAATCTGAAATTCGATGGCATGTGTGCAGATATATTAAGAGACCCTCAAGGGGATATTAAGGAGGACTAAAGTAGTTACTATAGGAGTGATTAAAAATATATAATAATTCTTTAGGTCTTAATAGTATCGAGGCGTCTTAGCATTTTATTTATAGTTTATAGTTTTATACCTAATTAAGCTTGCTTAGTTACTACCTCCTGCAGCTCCAGATGTGTTATTTGCAGTTGGGACTCGTGGCTAAGAGCTTAAAACTTAGCTCCTATAGCTCGAGCCAATGGGTGATTTTACCTGCAGGTATACCTGATTCATACCCAATGTCTGAATCAGGCTAAGTGAGCACTTAAATCATACATCTTGACTAAATATACTTATTACACCTCTTTAGCTCCTTCCTGCCAGAATAAATTCTGCAGAGCTCTATCTATCCCTCCGCTGAGCTCTCAGCCACAAGTCTTAACTGCAAATAACACACCTCTATTCTGCCATTTCGTAACCAATCTCAATCATGGGCGACTTCAATTTTGAAGCTATCTCTCACATAGTCGAGGAGTACAATCTCCATTCTTGCATCCACTGCCAGGAGTTTATCGTCGATATAACCAAGATGGATATCAGCAATCGAAAGGTGTATTCAGACAAGGTAAAAGCGGCTTGGGTTAATCTCGGCTGCACTTTCCTCCGAGAATGTTTCCGTTTTCCCGCCGCTGCAGAAAACAAATCCATTGATTTGTGGATCGAAAACGATGATAATGGCGATTTGATACTCCAGGGATCTCGGATGCCTGTGGAAATAAGAATTATTGGTCTAGAAAAAGATGAACCTGGGTTTGATTCAAAACTAGCACTGGGTACGTCTAGCGAACAAGATCTTTTGCAGACTGCAGTGATGTGTTTTCGATTTTGTGTTAATCGACCTCGGTGTTGGTAATTACTCATGATTTGAAGCAGATCGCCCATGGGCAATACATCCGTGTATTAATGATGGTTCTTGTTTTCGTAACATACGGCATATGCTGCAGGAGTGCCAAAACTATCATAAAGGATGCCAACGCATATCTCAGGCACCCCCTCCCCGCCGTCTTATCGACGTCCGGCATGAGATGAATGATTCAATCCGAGTCCTTGACACCGAATCGATCAAGAATCCGACTTGGGCCGCCTTATCATATTGCTGGGGTGAAAGTGAGCAAAGTGGCAGAACCACAACCGACAACATATACGAACGGCAGACCCAGTTTGCGCTTTGCGATCTTCCACTAACTATCCGGGATGCTATTCATGTCTGTCGTCAACTAAATATTCAGTATCTTTGGATAGACTCAATTTGTATTGTTCAGGATAATGCGACAGATAAAATCGCAGAAATTGCCAAGATGACCGGTATCTATCAAGACGCAATCATTACCATCTCAGCATCATGTGCTTCATCGGCCGACAGAGGATTTCTAGATGTTCGGACACCCTACCCACCAGGTGTTGCTTTGCCGGTCCGAACAGGGAAAGGGTACGCTGTGGCACAATTGATTCAGAAGAAATGCAATCTACAACCCGAGCCAATAGACGCACGGGCTTGGACGTTCCAGGAACGCATGCTTTCGACCAGAGTCCTCAGCTTCGCGACGAATGCAGTTGAATGGATGTTCCCAATCACAGTGCAATTTCGACAAGTACGGCCGTTATCCTAAGCCCGAGCTTACGGACTGGAGCCGCAACATTCATGACAACAATCGTTGGAAAGCTCTTGTTGGGGCTCACTCTGGCCGTTGTCTAAGCTATCTGACAGACAGGCCTGTTGCTTTTGCAGGTGTGGCCCAAGCGTACTGTCAAGCCAATTCCCTAGGCCAAGACGACTACCTAACAGGATTATGGAGGCAAACATTGCTGAAAGATCTCCTGTGGTTCTTGAATCCTCAGAACTATGCTCTACATGGCTTGGATATCTACCAGCGCCCGGTAGGCAACAGTACCAAAGACGTATATATCGCGCCGTCGTGGTCATGCGTTTCCGCCTTATACCCTGTTCGCTGGCCTACGACCGACTTGGTAGAAACCGCCGAAGTCATCAGCACACAAATTGAGCTAGTGCAGCCAGAAGTACGCTTTGGTGCCGTCAAGAGTGGAAGCATTCGTTTGCGGGGGCGGTTACATCATGACCAACATTCGATTGATTGGATCCGTGATGTGACCAGAGTCTCCAGCAAATACAAGTACCAGTCTGACTCTCACAACCACGAGCGAACGTTGTCTACCTCGTATTTTGACAATCTTGAGGGTGAACACGTTTGGTTCCTTGAAATTGGTGTTTTGCAAGACAGAGGCAATGATGAAAAACGCCCCATTGGCGAGGAAGACCCCCTCCATGAGAAAGAATCCTCTGAAGAGGAACATCCCCGTCAGGATACAAGCCTTGATGGAAACTTGGTTGGTTTAATGCTGCTGTCAACCGGGAAGGATAAGGAGTTTACTCGGGTTGGAGTATATAAGGAGGACCCAGGGGGGGCATTTCATGATGATTTCTTTGATGATTCATGCAAGTGGTGCGCTCTCAATAAGGAAAGGGAATGGACTGAGATAGAGATTGTCTAACAATAAGATTCGGATAGTATAAAGCCACATGTAGAACTTGATTGATACTCTGCACTAAAGCCTTAACCGCACTGCGCTCTAAAGCTCGCCACGCCAGTGACTTCAAGCTGAGGCTGCAAACAGCCCTCCGGATCCGCACTCGTCAAGATATCAATAATACCCCCGTCATCACAGTTATCATTGTTGTAGATGTACACCGAGCACTTATCGCTGATCTCTCCAGTCGTGTAAGAACCAAAGGAACCATTGCGGATTCCTTGGGTACACTCTTGGGTTCCGTCACCACTGTAGGTGTCACGGGCACCAGTGCATCTCTCGCTGCTTTGGTAGACGCTGAAAGACCATGCTGGGTCTTGGCGGGTTGAGAGGGAGGAGGAGGGATTACGGGTCATGTGGATGGCGGCGGATTGGCTGAGGCCGAAGAGGGAGGTGATGGAGAGGATGGTTGTGAACTTCATTTTGGATTGTGGCAAGAAGGTCTGATGTTGCTTATAGACGTCGATTTAGGTTGTGCTGTTTGTTTTGGTGCAGTATATATATGTAGTGTACGAGGTGTCTGTCTCTGGATGTATGAATGTACAATGTCTGCTGTATGATATCTGTTGTGTTTCCTGAGACTTGACGATACCGTGGCCTCTATATATATTTTAGCTATTACCTTCCTACTTCATCATCTCACTTTGTACCATTGTCCGATGATGTAACCGATCAACACGCAAATGCCTGGTTGCAAAGGCATCACAGGCCAGTTTCCGTAAGTGGCATAATGGTGACTATTGTCGGATTCATCGCATGCAATAACCAATCCATTCATTGTCAGCTATGATCCTCAAGAACACAACGCTGAAGGACGAGGCAGGCCACTGGCCCCCGACGCCCACTCGCATGTCTTACAACGGCGTATAGGAAGGATCAATGGTGACGTTTGGACGTCTGATCCCCACGTGGGGTCTAGCGTAGTTCAAAAGTCCATCTGCTGAGCCGCGTGGGGTTAAAGTTTAGTAGCATTGGAGATGGATCGGCCCGCTATAGTAAGCGTAACAAATACTCCGGCGTAATCCTTCGGCGTGTAGGGCGACGATCAACGGCATGTCGGGTGGGCTGTACGGCTCACGAGCCGATGTGCTAATGGGGCACTGGTGCCTTTTCTCCACTGGTGAGGGTATAGCCTCATTCAAATTTGGGTATGAGTGTCGCAGGAAGGACTTTGGGAGTGAGTGAGATTTTGATACGTTTCTTTGCAGCCTTCCATCTCGATTACTTCGGGTTACTAGTCATGAGCATGTTGAAAAATGACTCGTTTGAGACCTACATGTCGGAATACGAGCGTGAATGGATCAGATGTTTGCTTGGCGCTTACAGCTGAAAATCATCAGGCTGTGCAGATATCAGTATGACGTTTGTTACATTTCCAGCTTATGGGTCGAATGAGGCATTTACGAAACTCGTTGTAGTGACTGGACAATATGTTCGTTTTGAATCGTGTACGTATTTCTGACTAGTTTATTGACGGCTGAACGTTCTATTTGCCCTCCAGGGCTTCCACCATCTCTGCTGTACCCTTGCCCTCCTGCTGCAACTGCTTAGCAAGCTCGACAGCTGAAGTACCAGTGCTATCAGCAGCGCTAGGATCATCTCCGTGTTGCATCAAGATTCTAACTATACCAATATGCCCCGCCCCGACAGCCACGCGCAGGGGTGATGCACCAGTTCCGACAGAAGTAGCGTCACTTTCAGGCTTAGCTCCCTTCTCCAGTAGATACCGCATCATAACCTCATTACCCCGCCTCGCCGCAGCACCAAGTGCACCTGAATGCTCAATCTTAGCACCATATTTCAACAGCAGGTCAATAGCCGCAGTATCCTTGTACAGCCCTGCAACCAATGCAAGCGGATATGCAGCTGCATCAGGCTCCTGGTTAGGATCCGCCCCAGCCTCAAGAAGAAAGCGTAGAAAATCAACGTGCTGTCGACCCATGCACGCAACTATGAGAGGTGTTCCCCGCATGTCGAACTGCATGTTGATCACAGATGGATCCTTGTTGAGCAAGGCCTGCATAAGCGGGATTGAGCCCGTATTGATACCTGCTCGGACGGTTTCCTCGTTAAGAGGGGTAGAGCCGGATCTTAGCAAGAGAAAGCGTACAGCATCGTATTGGTAGTTCTTCACGGCTGCTGTCAGCGCCTCTTGGAAAGTTTCTTGTGATGGGCGTTGTTCGCTGGTTGAGAGGAGGGTTTTAATTTTGTTGGTGTCTCCAGTTGCGGCCAGAGCGAGGAGCTGATCTTTGAGGGAGTCTGTCATCTTTGCGGCGTGAAATGATGAGCTCTTGGTTGTGAGTTGTAGTGAGTTGCAAGTTCTGAGTCCTTTCTCATCCTTCGGAACTCTTTATGATCAGCGAGTGTTTTCGTTTGTCGTGATACGTGGCAACATCCCGTCCTGCATCACATGAGGCTATGCGCTTCTTACGTGAGATTTCTGATCGGCAAGAATCGATTGCCTAGAAAAGACGTCATTCGCGGCGAGGCATCGAGGCTGTGACCCCGCCATCGAGGTGGCGGCAGTTGAGGGATCGGCATAACTGAGCTGACATTGATCCTTCGGGGGCTAAATTAGTCTTCCGTTTGGCTTGCTCCTTGCATCGGGGATTATTCCACCGACTTAGCATCCCGGGGCTGACTTGTTGAGATTTCCGCTTTGCTGACAGCAATGTTGATCTATACTCATCACGAGCGTGATAGTGATTGTGATGCTATGTGTCTCAGACTGTAGATGAGTGCGTGGTGAAGGATCACGATCTTGGCTAAGGGACTTTTGAGTACGCTACGATCAGACGAGTATACAGCCCGCTGATAAACTGGGGACTTGAAAGGATGTGAAAGAGTTGTGTTCGATACTTTGGTCTAATGCTCCAACGCTTGGAGACAACCAAACAAGGCTCCGTGTTGTCTCGCAAGTTCCCAGACGCAGCCCTTGACAAGACTATAAAGACGGTTCCAGGTCGCTCCGTTTGAAGTCTACATCAAGGCAGCACTCAAACAGTATCATAGCCTCTCGCTCTACTCCCTTTCATATCACAGCACCCAACTGTACCAAGGCGCCAACCCCCAAGCCATCCAAAATGAGACTCTCAAACATCCTGTCCCTCACCCTCGCTTTCATCACCCCAGCCACCGTCTTCGCAGCCCCAGCAAACACTCTGCACCGCCGAGACTGCCCCTCCGTCGACACCATTCGCCAATGGATCCGTGATAACGCTAGCGTCGGCGAAAACACAATCTTCTACACCGCGGGCGCCAAGCAAGAGCAGGCTAAAGCCTTTGCTGAGCAAAAGGTCACAGACGGTAACTACTGGGGCAAGGTATTCGACAACAACAAGTACCTCGACTGGATCGAGGAATGCGGCGAGGGGCCTGAGCAGGATAAGCTGTTTCCTCGTATGGGAGAAGCTCTTGCTAGGGAGTCAAGCGGAACGGCGTACGTTATTATGATCAAGGGTAATGCCATTGCCAACTTTTGGAAGGATAATGAGTATCCTTATCTTGATGAGAATGGGGTTAAAATCATTGCTGTGAATGCTGAGAACTTTGATGATCAAAAGGAATACAATGGTCAGCCATTCAAGCGGGCGATTGAGTTCTAGGTTACAGCTATGGAAATATTTACTCAGAGAGCAGAGGCATTGGAAGAGATATAGGTATGGAGATGATGGCAGGGTAGATTGGCAGAGGTATTGTTGGACAGTCATTCATCTATCGCTGGCATTTATATTACGTATCAACTATATATAGGAAGCCTAAACCCTATCAATACTTAGAAGACTGAGGTGATTTACCTAATAACAAACCTTGCAAGCCCAATGATCAGTTTCATCTGCATCGATTAGAGAAATTGATAGGATCGTGAATCACCAGTATCAGATCGCTGTATCATGTTTTGACCCCCCCTGTTTTTATTCTCAAGCTTGCAGCTGTTGGTCCTCCCCAGTCTCGCGGATGCAGGATTTCCATCCCCACGGGTTCCAAGGCGTTCAACTGGGGGATGTAACCTTGCAGAAAGGATCAGAGATCCACCACTCTGCCTGGCCTAGCCATTCACATTCATCTGCCGAACGAGCTGTCACCTTCGGGTAGACCTTCACAGCGTACTTGATATATGCTATTTAAAGACGCGAAATGTATTATTCGACTTTTGGAGAGTTTACCGGCTGAATGAGTTGTCTTTAAGGGCTACCTGTAAATAATTAATGAGTCGTAATATCTTGGACATGAAACTTGAACATCAAGATTCCTCTGTGATATTGCGTAACGTAAACATGATACAGCGACATATGCTGCTCCCCGGCACAGCACTGGCCTGTAAATACCTGGTTCTTCTAGGGTTCATTATCAAATTAGACCACGAGGGGATAAAATCTAGGATCGAAGCAACAGCCAACATTTCTCAAAAGCCATCGACCCCGCCCTTGTTCTCAACATTGCATTCGGCCTCTCTGTCTACACGATTATCACCAACAATAATTTGAGGTGACAAGATGGCGAATGGCAAGTCCAAAAGCTCATCACCAGCTGCAGAACAATTATCTCCCCGAGATGCTGATAGCCCGGAAGAGGCTCTTCTCGTGAGTGCGACAACAGAACAGCAAGCTAGCGCTAACTTTAATGACTAGGAAGCAGGTGATGACGACTCAGCACTTGGAGTTGTGAGTCCCAAGGTCCCATCATGGTCGCAATTGTAACTAACTCAATGGCTGTTGAGACCAATGATGAGTTATCGACCGCGTCTTTGCGTTCCAGTATTTATGAATACTATATGATCAATGGTCGCGGATATCATAAAGATGAGAGTGAGCGATGGCTGATTACTTAATTCATCTCATGCTAATTGGTATTACAGAATATTGGCTCCCTAGTGATGAAGTACACCTCCCCATTCTTGTCGATACAAGTCTTCTCTAACGTGCTCCCAGAATGAATCAGAGCGCCTCGGTAAATCTGTCCAGCGTCCTCTTGGAAACCCGAAACTGACGACCGAATAGATCTCCAGAACCACCAACTTCTCTTGACATTCGGCGGCAAGAGATATTTCTCGCCAAACGCCGACACAGCAAAGAGGGTTCTCGATGTCTGAACAGGCGCTGGGATATGGGCAGTCGAGTTTGGTTTGAGAAGTACTGGCTGAATTGTTTGCCTGAGCTGACCTTGACCACGCAGCGGATGAGCATCCTCATGCCGAGGTAAAAATGATCGATCCGATTCTTTTTGCAACAGCTACTAAATGAGTAAGGTCTTTGGCATCGATATTGCTCCTATACAGCCATATTTGTAAGTATCGACTTTGAAGAGGCCGGTAAGTAGCTGATGTTATCTAGTGTCCCTCCGAACTGTACCTTTGAGATCGACGATGCCGAGAAGGAATGGACATGGACTAAGCCTTTCGACTACATTTTCATCCGTCTCATGGTCGGCAGCATAGCAAATTGGGATAAGCTGATCCGGCAATGCTATGAGTATACCATACCAGACTCCGAGGTCTTCGCTCCCCACTAACAACGTCCAGCAACTTGGAACCCGGAGGTTGGGTCGAAGTAATCGATCCAGTATTCCCCGCCAAATCCGAAGACGGAACCCTCAAACCCGATTTCCCCCTCCACCGATGGGACGAACTAACCGCCAAAGGCGCCTTGGCCCTCGGCCGTCCCTTTGACGAAGGCGTGAATCACGAAAAGCGTCTTAAAGAAGCTGGCTTTATCAACATCACACGCAGGGCGTTTAAATGGCCTACTAACACCTGGCCCAAGGATCCAAAGTTCAAAGAGATTGGGCTCTGGACGCTTGCTAATATTGAGAGGAATCTTGAGACGATTAGTAGCTTCCTGTTGAGGCAGGGACTTGGGATGAGTCAGGAAGAGATCTTGGTTTTTATTGCGGAGGTTAGGGCTGAGATGAGGAATTCGAAGGTCCATGCCTATTGGGAAGTGTAAGTATTCGCAAAGATGTGGGTTGATAGAACTGACTCGTTATGTAGGTTTGTTGTTACTGGGCAGAAGCCAGTGGAGAAACCCTAAACGGAGGTGCATCACTTTAACCTTGCAGAAACAGAAAGGCGGCCGTTATCATGGTTCAAAAGACACTCAAGAATATGTAACATTCCTTTAACTAAACAAATCGCTGATACATAATATCTGGCCGGAACAAACACCTGACAATATTATAATACCATTACATCGATGAGTGACTCCGTGACCGCCAAATATAAAGTTAATTACACGCACTCTAAGGTGTCACAGGCGTTGCAGCGGCCATCAAATTCGTCCTCTCATGCCTCTTCGCCTGCTTCAGCGTCCTCACCCGCTGAATACTCTGCCACTTCTTCTCGCGCTTCTTATCCCTGACGCACATACCCACCAAAACCGCCATGCACCCGGCAATACAGGCTCCAAAGATTATCGCTACGACGATACCCTCTGTTCCGATATCCTCATGCTTTCTCATACAGACTGTAGCGCCCGAGGCAGGGTGAATCTCGCAGAGGAGACCCGGGGCGCAGGTGCTGGATGTCATGCGGTTGGTGATGCATGATGCGCTTTCGGTGCGGCCGTCGGTTGTTATGGAGCAGACGACGGTGGTTGAGACTGTTGTGCTGTAGCAGGATGCGCCGGGTTCGGTGGCGGTGATGCTGCTGCTGCTTGATGTAGAGGTGGAGGAGGTGGAGGATTCGGTCGAGGTTGCATCGATGGTGGATGAGGATTCTTGGGTAGTTGTTTCTTGTGTTGTAGACTCTTCGGTCGTGGACGTGGGCTCGTCGGTCGTCGTAGGCTTATCCTCCGTTGTAGTGGTCTTTTCTTCCGTCGTGGTCGGCTCGTTCGTCGTTGACTCTTCGGTCTTTTGAGTCTCCGATTTTGTTTCCGTCGTTTCCGAGGATTCCGTATCTTGTCGCCGAACCCATTGTCGCCATCGCTTCACTAACGGTCCGTTCTCCCAAAGATCCTGCTGCACCTTTTGTGCATTGAGAGGAGCTTCGTGGCCACGGTTAATGGCAGTCGGGACATCGTAGTATGACGGATCGGGCGGTACGTCATTTGGCTGATGGGCTGCGACCAGCAAAGCGGGCACGGCAAAGAACGGGGTTAGGGAAAGGAAGCGCATGCTGAAAATACAAGAATAAGTGACAGAAAGAAATAGTAGTTAATTAAAGTTTTAAGTTCAAAGGCCTGTTGAGATGGTAGAAGAAGGTTTGCAGACAAATGAAATGTTTTTCTTTGTTGCGTGATAGCGGAGATATTATCTCGTATTACCCCCATGTTACTATAAAAAGAACTCTGGCCGCGCGTAGCCAGCTCAGGTCGTTCCACACGGTGACGATCAGTAGCACAGCCGCAAATTCATTGGATCAAAGCCCGTAAGCTGATATATATATCGCAATAATACGAGCTATACCACGGACAAAGAGTGACAGACTGTTCAATCAATTTTCTGTATATCCGACCGCTTGTTTCGAGTTCTTCTTCAGGTCTAGTTCAGTGTCAAACGGGTTTAGCATGGTGATACCGTTAAGCGTTGTATTGTGGCTGGGGTTTCTTAAAATAGGCGAACGAATCATTGTTGTCGGGGGAAGAAGCGAGGCGCTGACACGAGGCTTGTCATCCTCATAAAACGCGGGGCTTAAACGCGTGACGTCAGGATCAACGCAGATATCGCGTGGCAAGCTCTCAACCAAACCAGAGACGAATGCGTGGAATGTACATATAGCTCAGGTTGGGAGTATTGGCTTTTGACTTAGTATCGGGAAGACCGTATTTAATATTCCCTTTCCCTTTTAACTAATTAATCTTTAGTAACTAACTCTAAGTCACTGCGAGTAGATATTCTAGGGTAGTTAATGTTAATCAATTTAGTCAACGATCTTAACAACACGCCTTTCTAAAAGCCTCCTAGATATCTTAACAATTAATTAACTGCTTTGCTTGCTGACTGCCACCCCTATTCCGAACTGCATTAAGTAAATAATCTAAATAATTATTCCCCTAGGCTGTGCTGGTTTCCAATGTGGTTATCGCAGTGGCAAGGGAATCTCATGTAAGTAAATAATAATTATCCAATTTCGCGTAAATGGTAGGAAAATTAACTTAATCCAAGATCATACAGTCCCATTGCGTTTCAATTTGACCAATTCCTCATATTCCTTTATCAACAATGCGAGCCCATCCTTAGCTGGACGCACTGCTGCAGCTATAGTCAGAGTCTGCCGTCGAACAACTCCACTCTGATTCTGAATCTTCTACAACGTTGACATGCGGATCAAGAGCATTAGTCCACAAGCCAAGAAGTCTGCCCAGGCCAGCGCTCATTGTGTCCGGGTCAGGAGACCATGAGTCGGAAAGTCGAAGCAGCTCCTCCATCTCGCCGTGAATTTGCTTCATAGTCAGACAAGCACGAGAATAAACCGATGAATCGTCAGAAGTAGTGTTGCTTGCAGGAGGCCGAGTCATCCTAGGTGGCACAGGACGCGGAGGACCGAAAAGGAATCCTGCCATGCCTGGCGGTGTTGGCGCACCAAGATGTTGAATCCTCAAAGTCATGCCAGGACGGCGTAGTGAATCCCACGTTTCATTCAGAATAACGGTCCCATCATCGGTGCAGAAAACATACTTTCCTTCCTTCACCATTGATGTCGTGGACAGTTCCAACTTGAGGCCAGAGACTCTTTTATGTAACACCTGCAGTTAAAATAAAATCAGTAGGTGCTATGATTGATTGTATATCCTTAACTCACAGCAAGATTCTTGTACGCTTCGTACGGGAAGCTGAGCTTTTTACCAGAATATGGCTCAAAAACGTGTATGAGCTCTATCTCATCACCTAGTCGGAAGAAAAGAGAGATGAAAGTATCAGCCTGAACACCAGCCTCGGGCCTGTGTTTGGATAGACGACTGGTGATCGACATGGCAATCCAAGTTCGTTCCCTAGAGCTTGACTGTTTGGCAATATCGATAGCCTCATCGATTCGTTGGCGGACACATTGATCGAGTGAGTCATATTGCTCGAGGAGATGTGGACGCTTTCTCCACGTGGACTTGGATGTCGCTTGTTTAAGCGCGGACCGGACATGTTTGTCGTCTAATTCAAGGCGTTTAAATGTCTTAGTTGGGACGCTGTTGAAATGTGCGCTAAGATCGATCTGCCAAACCTCAAGATCTTGATTCTTCCATTCGTCGTGAGATCCTGGCATGAGATTTCGTTTGATCCAGTCTTTGGCAGCAGTCATGAGACTGGAGCCGCGTTCTTTGATCGGCTCTTGATCGATCTGCGTTGGTTTGCTCGAGGTCTCTGCAGTGGCATCTGCCGATACCTCAGTGTCCTTGGATAGTTCCGACGCCGTAGTTTGAGTAAGCGGCATGCTTTCAACAGGTTTGGTCTCTTCATCCCTCATGTCAGGCTCAATGGTATGTGTACTGCATGCGTCAGTCTAACTGAAATATCTTCGTCGCTTAAAAGAACGGGGGCAGTTTTAAAAGCTGCTTTACCTTGGAGCACTGCAAACGCTGTTAACCTCTGTCACGGAAACGTTGCTCGAAGGCAATGATGGAGGAACGATAGTCCATTTGGCCACCTTCTTGGACCAATACTTGTAGTGACTTGCTCGTTGGCTAGCCGCTTGTTGTGCAAGCTGTCGGATTGTATTCTCGGTCTCAAAGCTACCGGCGACTCGAGTGTGCGCCCTGGTAGAATCATACAATTAGCAAAACGAAGCATGTTAGGGTGATATGAGCTTACCGCATCTGATGCTGCGCGATGCTGCCCAAGAGATAGCGCAGCATGAGTTCAAACTTGACTTGCGTCAACCGGTGCCGAAAATATCTAAGTTGAAGGTCGAGTGTCTCCCAAGACTCATAGCGCGAAACATTGATGTGAGCGATGCAATCTAGATACTTTCCCGTTTCCTCCCGCGGGATTTCGTTGATCTCCTTGTCGCCAACAGCATTCTCTGTCTGCCGGACCAACATGATTAAAATACCGATGTAGATCTTTTCGCACGTGACTTTGAGTCGCGTGATGTCTTCCAGACATGGTTTTGTGAAGGCATCTCCATTCTCTTGAATCAAATCGTCAACCTTGATCAATGTCAACGCAGTCGAGTTGATCAGATTGATGATCTTGGGAAGCGTTTGTCGGGCTGTTCTGTTTGCTTCCGACTGTACTTGCAGGGAGCTTGCAAGACTGAGGCCTAGTTTGGCGACGGGCTCAATATCGTTGTGGGCCATGGTTCAACAAGGATCAATATGGCAATAAGAAGGGAAGAGAGTAGAAAATAGTTCAATGTCCTCTGGTTTTATTGAAATCAGGCAGCGCGTTGGAAGCACGCCATTTTGCTTTGCTTATCATTACCCCTCAATACGTGCATCAGTGTAGCCAATCGTTAAATGTTGTTGGTTATGCTTCTGTCTTACGTGACTCTAGGACTATTGAACAACGTGTCATACATAAGCCACCATTGTAACGATTGGTATTTGGGTCAGCACTTTGCTGCAGTAAGACGCATTTGGGAGGAGAAGCCTTGACCGCTCCTTGCGGGGTTGAAACGTATCTCTATTATGGTTGAGATAAAGGTCTGGGAGAAACTAATGACCTACAGTCCGACATACGCGTTTTGCGGTCGGCATTGTTAGATACCTCAATACTGTAATATAGTGGTGATACAGTTGTTTGTTGATCTGTCTTTATTCACTCTGGTTTAGGACATTTGAACTGTTATCGCACTCTTAACAAATACACCATCTGATTCTGTCTGAGACATCAGGTGGTTTCGATTGGTACACTCAAGCAAGGACCAATGATATTGTCTGGCCCCCAATCTCAACATCTTGGAAGGGTACTTCTTTCAGGCTGTGACTACCCAGTGCACTTTGTTGTATTGAACAAGACACTGATGCCAATGAGGTGCAGGACTTTCTTTCTTTCCAACATTCGCTCAATACTTCCTGTGCCATTTCCCAGCTCCACATTGAACGACCAGTCGATTCCCTGACCATGGGGCTCACGCAACGGCCTCGACGCTTGCTGGCTCAACTTCGGGTCAACTGTCAATCAGCCCCCTTCAGCTTCTCCTCATCAGTGCTCCTCAGCCTCCTTGGCCAATGATCAGTATACGTGATAGGATATGCCTCAGGCATCTTTAACAAGAAGCATTAGCAGCCTCAGCCTGAATATACTCAACTACCCCACCCGGATCTAGTCAACAACCTAACTCCCCGTGGACTAAACGTCCTGTGTCCTGTTACGTGTACACCCAAACGTACTTTAGTTTCAAACTCGTCTTACACACTTCGGTACAGCCAATGGATGCTCTCAGCATTGCCATAGAGGCTGCCGAGAGGACAGTAGCGGCCCTCCCGCCAGGCCACGCTGATCGACCTCTACTTTTGAACAACCTTGGAATCTGCCTTGTCGAGAGATTCACTCTGAACAGCTCGTTGGAAGACCTTGATCGTGCCATTGAAGTTGCCGATGCGGCCATCGACTCTACGCCCCAACAGTATCCTGGTCGACCGCGCTATATGGATAATCTTGCGACAAGGCTCGGTATGCGGTTTGGGTTGACCGGGTCGATTGATGATCTCAATCGTGCCATTGAACTTGTCGAAATGGCCGTGGAAGCTACACCGCCTAACCATATTTATCGCGGCCGTTTCTTGAGTAACCTCGCCATTTGGCTTTGTAAACGATTCGAGGGCATCAGTTCGACGGATGATCTGGATCGCGCTATCTCAGCTGCCGATATGGCTGTAGAGGCCTTATCGGACGATGCATCTCGGCGGGCCAACTACTTAAGTATTCTGGGGAATTGCCTCGGCAGGCGATACCAGCAGACGGGATCTATAGAGGACCTCGACCGTGCGATATCGGTTGCTCAGCTATCGCTAGAGGATCCAGACCAAGATGCCATCCATCGAGTTGCTTACTTAAACACTCTCGGGCTGTGGCTTGGTGAACGATCTGACCGAACTGGGTCAAAGGCCGATCTTGATCGTGCCGTCGAAGCCACTGACATGGCAGTCGGGGCTTTACCACCCGAGCATCCTGATCGGGTCATGTGTCTGATCAATCTCGGCAAGATTCTCGGCAGACGATTTGAACTGACTGGGTCAATGAGTGATCTCGACCGCGCAGTCGAGGTTTCTGACGCTGGGCGAGAACTCTTGTTGCCCAACAGCCCTTCTCAAACCGCATGTCTAAACAACCTCGCCATGTGGCTGAGCAGGCGATTTGATCGGGCCGGCTCGATGGACGACCTCAACCGTGCTATACAAGTTGCTGAACAGGCTCTCACCGTCACCCCTGGGGATCACCCCGAGAAGTCAGTCTGTTTGGGCACTCTTGGAGTTTGCCTTGGCAAGAGATTCGATCGGACAGCCTCGATGGACGATCTTAATCGCGCTGTTGAAGTTGAAAGCACGGCTGGAGAGTCTATTCCCGCAGGACACCCTTTTAAAGCGAGCCATTGGGACGCCCTCGGCGTATGGCTCGATAGACGATTCGACAGAACTCGGTCGATGGATGATCTCAGCCGCGCCATTGAGGTAGCTGAGAAGGCAGTAGAGGCCACTCCCCTCGAGCACATGGATCGAGCCAGTTATCTAAACAACCTCGGATGCTACCTCGACAAGCGATACGAGCAAACTGGTTCGATGGATGACCTCAACCGCTCTCTCTCATGCTTCAAGGAGGGTTGGGATTGCCCAGGCACCCCCACTTCTATCCGCATTCGTCTGGCGCTGAGTGCTGCAGACACCTATGCCTCGCAGTCAAACTGGGAAGAATCAAGCCAGCTTCTCGAAAAAGCTGTGGAACTACTTCCGGCTGTCAGTCCACGCTCATCAGCACATAACGACAAGGAGCACATGCTCGCGAACTTTGTAGGCCTCGCTTCCACAGCAGCAGCCGTTGCCTTGAACGCAGGCAGGGATGCTTACCACGCGCTGAAGTTGCTTGAACTAGGCCGTGGGATCATCACCAATCTTCTGATGGACATGCGAGGTGATATTTCCGACTTGAAGCAAAGACATGCTGGTTTGGCGGAAGAGTTCGTATCCCTGCGGGATGAGCTTGATTCACCGGCGGATAGCACATCTCTTTCAGTAGCAAGTAATGGCGCGAGTTCCCTAGAAGCGCAAGCGAAACGACGTCGCGAGGCAGACCAGAGATTCACAGAGCTCATTGCCGAGATTCGTGCTCAGCCGGGCTTTGGGAGCTTTTTTCTTCCGCCAACTGCAGATGAGATGATGGCTGCTGCGAGCTTGGGCCCCATCATCGTTGTGAATCTGAGTTCGTATCGATGTGATGCATTTCTTGTCCAACACGATCGCATTCAAGTGGTAGAACTTCCTGATCTCACGTCGGAAGAAGCCCAGAAGCGAGCTCAGGGCTTGCACTCGCATGGTCCAGTAGGCTCTTTCAACATGGAATCACTGGTGGAATGGCTCTGGGATGTTATCTGCCGTCCATGCCTAGACGCCCTTGGCTTCAAGGATCCCCCTTCTGAAGACAATTGGCCTCGTGTGTGGTGGATTCCCACGAGGTATCTCAGCCGGCTTCCACTTCACGCAGCAGGATACCATAGTGCATCGTCGTCATCCCCCAATACCGTGATGGATAGAGTCATGTCGACATACGTCTCCTCCATCAAGGCATTGATACATGGGCGGCGACATATCATTCGAGGCCATGACGCTACTGAGCCGGACTCAGCCCTGCTGATTACCATGCGCGAAACGCCCAATCTATCAGCGGGTGGACTCCTCCCATTCGCCGTTGATGAGGTGGATATGCTGGCAGCACTGTGCCCCTCACTCGGACTAGAACCCTCCATATCCCCGCGGCGCAGAGACGAGGTCCTGAATGGTCTGAAGAAATGCAAGATATTTCACTTTGCTGGCCACGGGCAGTCTGATCCGGCGGACCCTTCGCGAAGCTGCTTGCTCCTCGAGGACTGGGAGACGAATCCGCTGACGGCGGGCACACTTCGTGATCACAGGCTGCAAGATAACCCTCCCTTCTTCGCCTATCTCTCCGCCTGTTCCACGGGGGCCAACGAGTCTGACAGGTTCGCCGACGAGGGAGTCCATCTTGCCCACGCCTTCCAGCTCGCTGGGTTCCGGCATGTAGTTGGAACGCTCTGGAGAGTATCTGACAGGTATTCCGTACATGTGGCGAGGGCGCTCTACGAGACGATGCAGCATGAAGGTGTGACAGACCAGGCCATCTGCTGGGGTCTTCATCGTGCTGTCAGGGCCCTGCGGGATGGTCGTAACGAGATGGATGCTGCTCTGTCAAAGCGAGCCGCTGAGATTAGGGATATTGTTGGGTGTGATGAGGATAACAAGCCACTTTACTGGGTTCCGTATGTTCACTTTGGTGTATAGTGTTGCAGACACGCACTTCGCCCTTCCAGGAATTGTGAAGCACCTTTCGCGGAAAGGTGGTGGGAGGAGTGCGACAGATTGCTAGTGGCGACCGCGGCGAAGACAACAAGTTACAACGTCTGTCCCAGCCGTCGGACAGGGATCGAGTAGATGAGTTTTCAAAGAAGGGGTCGGAAAGTCACAGGCGACTACGCACAGATGCTAACAGTAAGTCAGTTCAGTGCATGGTCATGGACGAGCACACATACTTGCCACATGTTCTGCCAGATGGGCGGGCCTTGGAGGTGGATGTTGGGATGTCCTGTATGAGGAATCCTTGCAAGGTATACAAGAGTGTTGTATTTGGAGATGTGATTCATGGGCTCGTTTATGCCTTGAGCATCTCGTGTATCCCCTCCAGTTGATCCTTATTTGGGTCGATCGAGGCCTACGCACCCTTCTTAATCTCGGCGGCATTTAAGTAACCCTCAGCACGCTTAGTCTGGATTTCCAGATCCGTCACGTATGACTTGCAGTCGGAGAGCTTAATGCAGACCTCACAGTTAGTCTCTTATCTTATCCTTAACCAGTCGCCATACGTTATATTTCAGTGGGCTATTGCAACTTAGGTTTTCAAGCCCTAACAAAAATGCCCCGTCGTGTATAGTTTGACTAGGTGTCGGGCCGGCCCGATCAAATCACCTACTCAGCCACATAGCAATGTCGTTTAGGCATGCGGTGATCCCATTTCTAGGCTTGGTTTTGAACTGCCGACTGATTAACCGACCATTTCTTGACAGCTTTACCTGAGAGGCATCAAGTCTCCACTTATCAGCCGGGGAGCCGACTAATCCTACACGGCAGACTACGGATCAATCACGGAACAGTGGATAGCCTTTCTCGGCTGTACCGGTTGTACCGGCTGTGGCTGGTATTGTATCGAGACCATCCGGTAGCGGCATCTAGACTGTTCTGAATTTCCGCCTTAGCCAAGCAAGAGTATCCTGGTCATGATTCCATAGGACATCTTTCATCATTACGGAAGCGCTGTAAAGCGCTCACATCATACCCCCGCGAAAACAGGGCTCAAGGCACGAGTAGCTGTTCCAATAGGGTAATTGAATTGAGCCACTATGTTTGAATTCTTGCAAACTCAAATATCGGATTCAAAATACAGGTCGCGTGGCATATGGTAGTCAGTAATTATCGGATCTGGCGGCAGACAATAGGCTCAACTCGCCACTCCACCTGCCTCCTAACAGCTGCACGCTAGACTCAACTACAGGTGATTCCATTATAAAGGATGATACAACTGTAAGCCGTGATCCGAGCCTTGATACCTCTCACTGGGGTTATACTACAACGCTTCTTTCATCAACAGCCGTGTCATTTAGCATCGATACGAAGCTAGTGTTTTACATTTCTTCACCTGACTTACCTTGTACCACCACAGCTCATCATGGCTCGCTGCCGAAGCTTACCGTCGCGCAGGCCTGAAGAAGAAGATACCGCTTCTGTCAGTACGTCAATGATGCAGCATTGTCGTACAACCAGGCGAAGGTCCGCCAGGACCGCGCTTAGGCCTGGCAATACGAGCATCAAACGCTCAGAGACTGACAAGGCTCATCAAAAGGTCCGTCAGGCCTGTGTGAGATGTAGAATGAAAAAGACAAAGGTAAGTCCTGTAACTCCGAGTCATAGAGTAATGAACGCTTGCTCATAGATATTATAGTGCGATGGTCAGACCCCTTGCAAAAGGTGCAGGGACGGCCAAAAGATATGCACGACCAGCGCTCAGAAGGCCATTACCTTGAAAAAGACTCCCAGAGGGCAAGTGGTGTGCCTCGCAGCGTTTATGGTCAAATCACTGACAGTAGATGTAGGTACGCTGAGGTCCTGGAACAGTCTCAGTACATTTTGATAGACACAGTCTGCAAGCTATATTGCATGGTCAGGAACTCACAACCTTGGAAGCTGGATGAACCTCAGCTCAATGAGCACGGCCAACCCGTCGCGCAACACATCGCGAAACTTCTAGGCTGCG
Organism: Fusarium tupiense; assembly: GCA_013364945.1. Lineage (NCBI taxonomy): Eukaryota > Fungi > Ascomycota > Sordariomycetes > Hypocreales > Nectriaceae > Fusarium > Fusarium tupiense. The sequence continues at coordinate 99,846 of JABEEO010000419.1, read as the reverse complement.
TACCACCAAACAGTGAGATCGACCTCCCAGTACAGTCCGTCTTCCCAGAAGATGAAAGTAGCATGGAGGAACTGTATCGCGAGCTGGAAGAGCATGAGAGATCTGAAGCTGCATCCACGCCGAGTCTTGCGAGAGACAAGGAGCTGGCTGGCGACGAAACTGCCATATCAGAATCTCAAGCCTCGGATATTGAACTTCCCTGTTACGAATTTGATTGCGGAATACATGGTACCGTGAATCTACCACTCCAGACAGGGAGTGATGATTTGGATTACGCGGGCGCTGTAGCCGCTAGCATGTACGGAAATGCATTGCTTCCCGAAACTCCTCTCTCACCTTGCACATGGTCCAGCTACAACGTCGGTTACAGCGACTTGACAATGTGTCTTCTGCAAAGGGTTGGCGCAATGCAAGGTCATAGCATGTTGTAGCAGGATTTGGGATCCGGCTTTGATGACGTTGAGCCGTAGATAGTCTCTGATGATCTGGGAATCAGGTATATAGAGAGTTAATGAGCCATAAACTACAAATCACCTTCAGAGATATTAGAAGTGCAACACCTTCTGTAGGCCGGAAAGATGCTAGATATTAAAAAAGTACCAATAGTGTTTTGATATTAATTTTAAAGCTCTTACTCTTCCCCACCTGCTAAAACATTATACTTAAGTACATAATCATCCGCCGGATGAAATACATAGAGCTTACCCTGATAGACTGCGCAAGCCGGGGATGTTTTTGAAACCATATGTGCCACCCAAATATCACCTTCCCAGTACTTCCCATTATATGCACTGTAGCATAGAGTACCATCCTCCTCTGTATTCGGGTGAAAACAAAATACCTTATTCCCATAAGCAGCAGCACCAGCAGGACGTGCCCACGCTATGCCCGCATTCATAATCTGCCGCTCCCCATACCAAGAATAGCCGTCGTAGATGGTGTACCAGATTTGATAATTGTCGTTGTAGAATATGTAGATGGTGTCATCGTATGGAACGTATACAGCAGCAGGAGTGCTCCAAAGATTATGAGTCCCAGGCACCGGTTGTTCGCCCCACCACCTAGAACCATCAAAAACGTTATACATTAGGCGGAAGCTTGGCATAGGTACTCGATAAAAGACGTAAATATTGCCACCAAAGACCACGACAGATGGCTCATGAAATAAGCGACAGTCGGTCACCATTTGTTCCCCCGACCACTCCAAACCATCAAAGACAATATATCTCAGAGAGTCTGAATTTGAGTTCGTATAAAAGACATAAATGTTGTCATCGAAGGTCACGGCAGATGGCCCGAATGCCAACCAGCCGTGGTTAGGTATTTTTGTGGCACCCCACCACTTTGTACCATCATAGACATTGTAATATAGTTTGGTGATGCCATTATAATTGACATAGAAGACATATAGACTCTCTTTGAAAACCACAGCGGATAGAGAGCTCCGTACGGTGATGCCAGCGTCGGGTACCACTTCATCTCCCAGCCAGTGCAGCTGATCCAATGCACTATGGGAGGAAGCAGATTCAGCCCATTTTGGCGGATCCTTCTTGGTTATATTTTCGGTTGACATTATGGAGGAGAAGTCTGCTCGTTGGAAGGTTTATGTCCTTGTTTGATGGTAGTGTTTTTAATCAGATATTAGAAATGTTTCAGAGTAGAGTGAGGGAGCTAATGGAGTGAGAGCTGCTGGGGATGACCAAACTGAGAGGTAAAGAAGGGGGGGTTATTTAAGTTGGGTCGATATTGCCTTCGTTCTCGCATGGACAATTAGTTGTTCTTGTGCAGGGCCATGGAAGACGGCATGGTCACGATGTGCATTCGACACGTCACTGCCAGGCTATCCCTGCTGTCTTGCCAAACTCTGCCGCAAACTCAGCACCATCATCCAACAAAATGACTCAGTAGCTTCATGCAATTTGGCAGCTGGTGCTGGCGCAGAGGTTCGATAGTTGCATTTGAGCTCTCCTCAGTCTGTAAATCATTGCCTAATGTGGTGAACGGCATGGCACGGCACAGTATGATCACCCTATTCCAGTTAGAGCAGTGCGATACGAGAGCTGAACCGACCCGTGCAGGATGAAATTGAACCACCCACTTGAGTTTGTGGCTGGCTGTCAAATGCAGTATCTCAGCTTGGACCGCCCACCGTCTTAAGTCTTGTGTGATATGTCTTACTCCAAAGAGAGGTTTTATTTTGTCGAATGCTTCTCACACACACCACGACCATCTCATATATGGTATCATCTAACTAAATGCGGTACTGTTTATTGGCTAAAGAGACTCCCGTTCTTGTACGTATCCCTCACCTTTGCGACATAACGAAGGAAGTCAGATGGTGGCAACAATCCAACCCGGAGACCATAGAATCGAGTATGTCAGCATCAGTAATACTCAAGGTTTGGCTCTGCATTTCAGCTGCCAATACTTTACCAATTTTAGAACGGTCGTCACATTTTCGCTAAAGTGCAGCGTGATCATCAATACAAATGTATCCGGGATGCAGACATACGTGGCAGAAACCCCGAATTACACCCACGATCAGTTGGCGCACATACCCGGCCTAGCTTGGGTGTGTTTACTTTCATAATTTGACCTGCCAGTATCAGGCCATTAGTCCTTATGCATAAGGGCCAGCTCAGGGTGTTACGTTTCCCGATTACTAGAATCTACTTGCATTTGATTATACTGGGGCGGCAGACGGATGAAAATGCCGCTTATTATGTTAGGCCTTCGGGGGTTCGCCATTTAGCATGACTTCGAATGAATGAAGAGTTTTGTAATTAGCTGCCAGGGCGTATTCTGTATCTCACTGAGCCGCCCGCGGGCCAGGATAGGTAGTGAAGGCATCAAGAGCTCAAGTTACAGCGTAATGCAAATGAATACTTTTATCTCAAATGCTTTAGTATAAATAAATCTACTATATCTCTACTAGCGTTGCTGTATGCGTCCAGGATCCAGGGCTGAAAACAAAGTATGTGTTTATGACAGAAGAGTCAGACATTACCACAGCGTTTTTAGCAGTCCATCTCCAGGCGTAAACCCTCTGATCTAAACCGTTATAATTATACGCCCAATTATAGGCTTGTCGAGAGTTGCCTTGTGTTGTTTTCTCGTTTTGCTGGATCCTTTTCATGATCTCGTCGTCCGTTCTGGCCTTTGGCTCAAGGGCTCTGAAATCATCCCGACTTCCATCAGATCGAATATATGCCCGCCTTATGCAAAGAACGGGACTGTAAGGGTCTTGAAGGAGGTGCAGAATACTGAGAGTACTGTAGGGCCCGAAGTAGTCTTTTGAATCAGTGTGCACAATAGCAATTTGGCTTTTGTCGGTTATCAGGGAACCGGCACGGAGAAAGATCTCTTCTTTTCTTTTTTTCCAGACAGTATCGCAATTCCAACTTCCATCTATGGTACCATCGGACTTGTAGGACAGAACGTCGCCGTCATTGAGAGTTCCAGGAGTATTTAGGGAGTCAGGGGACTTATCGGGGTTGACACCGCGAATTCCGAGTAAGCGGCGGTTTGAGATGCTGCAACGTCTTGGGAGGTTGATTTCAAAAATAATTTCGATTTTGTTGGGATGGTCGAGGATGTTTTTGACGTCATAGTTATTTAGTTTCACTTCGGAGAGCTGATAGGTCTTCGAACTTAGTTTATACCCGTCGGCCTCATTCCTTACTATGATGATATCGTACTTGTTCCAACCAGACCTGGCTAGGTCCATCCTGTCCTTTGGGTACAGCACCATGCTCTTGGAAGTGTCGTTCGCCCAAAGCGTGTCGGCCAACGATTTCAGGGAAAGGAAAAACCCCGCCACTGCCGCCCCAACGGCGAACATTGCGGGCGCTCCAGGCAGCCCAAGAGTCGCGAGAAGGGCTCCTCCTGTAGACATGCTGTACCCATACCAGTCGGCGCTGCTACTGACAATTGTACACGTGACAACATGATCGCTATAGTTGTATACCTCGAGAGGAAGAGTGTTCTGGGTTTCGGAAACCATCTGAAGGAGCGCTTGGTTGTGCTTGTCTAGTTGCAGAATGGTTACTGCCGACCAGTCCTTGGAGCCGGAAAGACTGTGACCGTAGCGGGCGCGAAGCAATAAATCCAGAGCATGTTCACTGCCGGCGCATGTGCTGATAGTGCCTCGAAACTCATAGCTTTGGTTGTTGACGGTGAAATGCGCTTGTCCCAGATCCGCGTCTTGTAATTGTTCTTCAACTTTCAGCTCCTCAATGAGTGACAACGACTCAAGGCCAAGTCCGGTATGGGGCACCGCTTTTGTAGTAGCTGCTGTTTGTGCATTCCAAGAGATGCAGGCATCTATTGAACCCGCCCACTCGCCTTGTTGACCCTTTTCTGAAAGTACCATCGCGGCAAGATAGCCCTGAAACTGATTGCCAAGATGAACCGGCCCAAGGAAAAGCCTCTGGTCATAGTCTGTCGACTCGGATGACGAGAGTCGGCAGTGCATTGCGATGGGCATTGAACTGCTTAGAGTGGAACCTTTGCCATCAATGCGGAAGCTCAGCTGCAGCACAGCCATGTCCCGTGGGATGTGCAATACTAAGCCGCAACTATCTGAGGTAAATGTCGCTACTTTCTTGTCTGAAGAGAGAGTCATAGTCTCCAAAACCGCCTCGAAAGTATGAGCAGCGGCAATCGGGGACTGAGCGTCTTTGTCCTGATTCTCCTGCAAAGAGCCATGGACGCCGGGTAGACAGAGAACAATGCAAGGTGACCCGATGTCAACTCGAGAGGGGAGGATCACCGTAGCAAACTCCACCAGGCTGGAGTTGGCCTGATCAATAATTCCATGATAAACGAACATTGGAGATAGACGAAAGTGGATAACTCGAAATTAAAAGTGGTGGTTGCTTTCTGAACTGGATACAGGAACGCCGTGCATTCAGGTTAGTAGGACCTAATATAATAAAAGTACTATGGGATGACTGACGCCTATAAGATTAAGCTGTAGGCTCACTAACCCATCAATCAATCACATTTATGACGCTGCCAGTACAATCACATGTGAGCATGTTAAAGCGCTTAGAGCGATTAAGAGCGACACCACCTTCGACTGTGCTTCATGCAGAAAGAGCCATGAGTTACTTCTGACGTATCAGATTAAGACGGTCATATGACGGAGTATCTGTGCCGCACGAGTGTCCGGCGTTTGTGGCCACTCCCCATTGGTGAATTTGATTTCCTGCCACGTACTTCTGGATCGCATTGACCCTCCAGGAATTATCTTTATTCCATTCTCGCAGTTGCGCTCTGACCCAAATTGGAAGATCTCACCAAAACGGGGAAAATATTGGCAGCTGAAATGTGATGGGGGAATTCAGCTCTCGTATTGAACAGTGCTAAACTGAAAATGGGTCGGTCAGATGGTCCAGGCTCGTCCCGTCCTGTCCGGCAACCCCGGCACTTCCGAACTCATAAGGTCATCTTCGACAAATAACAACCTTGAGGTTGTTTGTTGAAGCCACAAGCATATCATTTGGGCAATGATCTCAAGACAGAGGCAAGCTGGAAATGCAAATATCGAACCATTGTAGCACTGTCAACAAGTTACTCGCATAAACCATTAAGCACTTTTGCTGTAGAACTGGTCTTCTATTCTATTGTTCTGAAGTCTTGGGATAGCAATAGGGGTTAGCTTGCTTGGCAACGTATTTCACCGGGGTTATGGCAATAGCGGCGAGCTATGGCATACCGTATTTGATAGTATCAGCTAGTGGGAAGACACAAGCGTGTCTGATACCGGTATCACGTGTAGGCCATCTGCCTTCATCTTTGATAGCGATATCTACGTCTTCTATCAAGGAGAAAAAGGTATTTTCCACGCCGGACCCGCAACCAAGAATACCCAAATCGTCATCATACAAGATAGTCACGACGTCTTTGGGCAAAGCAAGAATGTTAGCATTTGCCATTTCCTGCAGATTCACTGCAGTACTGTGCTATCTGAAATATGTAGTACGATCGATCGCAAGGCCATTCCCACGGCGAGAATAAACGAGGATATCTTGGAACTAATCCAGCAAAACAAGCAAAGTAGCTGTAGCTGTGCGTATTGTCACGAGCGCTCATTATCCTCATTCACAGTCTACGCCTGGAGAAGGAAGGCCAATAATACTGTGAAAAGGAATTAGAGGTAGAAATACATACTTTGTTATTCGTGCTAAGTCCTGGGCACACATGGCAATTCTTAAAAGTTGGGTTATTAAATTACTCTCGCAATTGCGTTCTGTTTATAATAGCTTCTTAGTTTAGAAAGGTGACTTTAATTACTAGGTTCAACAATAATAATACTTCTATATAATGTCGCTGATGTCTATTTACGTGTGGGATGGAAATTGTAGCGGCTGCAGGAAGAATTAGATCCAAGGATCGACCTGACGCATAACAGAACGGAAGCACGCGCTGCTTTTTTGAGAATCAATCTTTGCAAAATCTGCCAAACAGCCCTACTCAGTTTTTCAACTCATTATGCCTCCAGGGAAGCAATCTCAATCTGGTAAAGGCGTTATGATAACATAAATAGGCTTCTGTACAGACAAAAAAAAAAGCAAGTCATACATTTTATCCCTCAGCTGGAATTGTACAATCTGTTTTTTAATCAGGCTGTTTGTTCGCTCTTCTCTTGTTTCATCACCGCATATCAAAAGAGTGTCCAATTTCTATTCTTTCAAGGACGACATCGACTATAACGCACAGTTAGGCAAGTACCACGTAGTAGTGCGTTTGAGAAGCACTACACCGTCATGCAGCCACGCCGAGCTCACTGCTAGATAAACAACAGAGGAGTGTTTCAGAAGTATGAGATTGGTCGCTCACCACAACACTGTAGGATTTGGCTAACAAACGCAAACCTAGACGCAGAAAGACTTCTACCTATCACCAGCGATCAAACAAATGACTCAGCTGCTAAATCAGCATGATACTAGATGAAAACCTGCGATGAGAAACACACTCTCTCCATCAGACGACACATCGTCCCTGACGACACAGGAGTGCCTACTAGACTAATATATGTCAGCAGCAATGACTTCAAAGCATGGCAAATAGCCAAGACTCAAGGTAAAGCACCATACGTTGCGTTGTCCCATCGATAGTCTAGACATACACCAAGGCTGCTTCGGTCTAGCTATCTATCATACCATCTTCCGCAATCAAATGCTATCCTATCGCTGAGCTATCAAGACGTTATTTCGACATGCCGTGCAATCCCTGTTAGACATCTTTGGATTGATTCGCTTTGTGTTCTGCCGGACAACACGGATAGTCTTAACTTCCGCTGAGAAGCACCACTAACAATGGATATCTGCCAATATGCCGTTCTGACAATGATGATATGCGGAGACCATCAGGAGACTGCCACCTTCCACAAGCGACATCCTCGAAATATTCCTCGACCGGCTTTGTCACGCTATTTTCTCGACATGTCTAGATATTGGCCTCTTCTAATACTCGGTCCAGGAGACTACCGCTTTGTTGACTGCCTCGATGATTTCAGAAGGCATGTAGCGGATGCGCCTATTAACGGTAGATGGATGCTTCAGGAACGATATCTTGCGAAAGGGATCCTTTACCTATCAAATGATCCGCTCTATTGGGAGTGCAATAGCAAAGATGGTTTCCTCTTCTCTATAGAAGCATCTCCTGATTTTACAATCGACCGCGGCAGTCGACAGTCTATCTACCTTCTCCCACTTGATTCAGTTGCAAGGAGCTGGAATACAATCCTTGGCATATAAAGCTGATGTAGCCTGATATATGAAGAGGATAGGCTGGTTGCCATTGCAGCTCTTGCTAGGGTGGCTGCGAGTCTGGCCGGAGATGCGTATCTGGCGGGGATGTTGGATGCATGACATCCGTTGGGCACCATGGATTCCAAGAAACCCGACTTCCAAGCCTGAGCCAGCGGATGAGGCTAAACATATCCTACAGCTAAGAACTGGCTTTACAGCGCCTTCATGGTCATGGCTTGACTTTCGGGGAGAAATAAATCCTACAGCTTTGTCGTTTACGAAATTATCTCGAGTCATCGAAATTGTATACGTTGCAGTCACCGGGCCATCGCCCGCGTGGTAAAATTACAGAAATCTATAGTTTCCAGAATAACATAACATAGCCGTGGGGAAAGACTCGATATAGTAGCGTTTGGACCCGTAAATGTATTGTTAGCCCAACAACAAATACGTTCCCTTTAAGAGTAATGTCCGGTTTCTCAAAGGTACCCTTGTGGGGAAATAAAACCTCTGGTATCAAAGCGGGGTATTGAAATAAATTGGTCTAAAGCTCCACTAAAATACACTAAAATACACTAAACTCATCTAATTCTTTTGATGACTTTAGGTAAAGATCCTAAGCTTTCTTGCACCGGGTAAGTCCAAGAGCAAACTATTATTCATTGGTATCGCTGCTTAGGATGTCTCTTCTCTGGAATTCTAGGATTACCATGTCAGTCGAGAGTCTTGCCAGGAACAAACACGCCTACAGCATTTGGTCCCTCGATAAGAAGATTATGAGGCTATTCCAACCACAGAACTGGCATTGTTGGACTCATCCGATGACGGACAAGAGAAGACTGAGGCCAGAGAGCAGCATGAGATGCTAGAAAGCATGAGACAATCGTCGTCTTGGGAAAGAGATGCAAAGTTCGACTTCTTTGACAATTGGAAGCATCTCATGGGCAATATATACGCAGCCTCCGGCTTCACTCGGCGGTCCCCTACGACTTTCAGGCTTGATTTGGCATTGATCAAGGTAAAGAATTAGCGATAAGGATCGAATCGCCTCCCAGGGAATGATGAATGGGAGAAGTATGACCTCTACTGATAGAGACGCCATATTTTACCTTTGGCAAGCTTCTCAAACAGCAAAAGACCAGCCTATTCCCTTATCCCAAGACCCAAGATGGCGGCGGGTTGCCATATGTTGGTATGTTTCATGAGGAATCGTCTGCGGCTGAACCCACCAATGGACGGCTGTACAAGAGAGGATCATCGACAGGTGTTACTGTTGGGGTACTCGACCAACACAAGGCTGCCTGCATCATGAAGGACGACAAGCACGTATCGGGACACAACCCTTCAAATGAGTATCTATTCATATCTGATACCGTTAAGCTGTTTGCTGCCCGTGGCGATTCGGGGTCATTGGCGATTTCGGGATATAAACTTCAAATAATCTTTACATGTCGTGATGGTATCTTCATGATCTGACGTTTTGTGGAGACGAATTACAGAATTCAGTAAGGTTTGGCAAGGCTGCTATAATAGCCATGAGAGTTTCACAGAATTTTGGGCCCTTTATGTCTGAGTATTTATGTCCTTAAACCCACAAGTATCACCAGCTATGAACGTGATTGCCATCGTACGAGTTGTTTTGACGCAGATACTAAATCGCCGAACTAAGAAATCAGCGATCGCCTCGGGGTTTAGTTAATACTGCGGGTTATTATTTAAGAATCTGCTAAAACAGCAGTCAACGATCATAATTCTGCTGATTTTTAGGCTCATAGTCCTCTAGCAAATTCACAACTACTAATTACATCAATATTTTTCATAATGCCGCGAAGAATTATTATTGTCGGTGGCGTTGCGGGTGGCATGTCCACGGCCACCCGTCTTCGACGTCTCGACGAATCAGCCATCAGTACTGTGTTCGAACAGGGAGCTTATACCGGCTTCGCCAACTGCGGCATCCCCTACGCGCTGGGCAAGGTTATTGAGCATGACGATGAACTGATCCTCCGCACGCCAAATGACTTCAAACAGCGATTCAATATTGATGTTCATCTTGGAGCTGAAGTCGTCAGTATCGATCGTGCAAAACATTCAGTCACTGTAAAGACTGAAGAAGATGGCTGTATTCGCCAGTTTGAATACGACAAGCTCATACTTGCCCAAGGTGCCGAGGCATTTGGGCCTCCGTGTGCTGGGGCGGAATTCGACAACGTTGCCACAATGCAGACAATTACTGACCTCCAAAAGGTACATGATTTGCTGTCAGACCGCGATGCAAAGCATGTATGTGTAATTTGGGCCGGATTCATCGGTATTGAGGTGGCTGAGAACTTACGCCGGCTTGGACTCGATGTTTCAATTGTCGAGTATGGATCGCATGTATTTCCGCCTATTGATGGCGAGATGGCTGAAATACTTCACTCAGAACTCCGGGAAAACGGGATTCAGCTATATTTGAACGAGTCAGCCCAGATGATCGATAAGTCCCGAGTCATCCTATCTAGTGGACTCGCAATACCCGCCGACCTGGTGATTTTAGCTGCCGGAGTCATGGCCAGAACAGGTCTGGCAAAGCAGGCAGGTTTGGTGTTGGGCGCGACAGGAGTCAGCGTCAACACTCACATGCAAACATCTGACCCTGACATACATGCAGTCGGGGATATGGTTGAGACACAAAACAACATCATGCAAAAGCCGGCAATACTCGCCCTGGCTGGCCCCGCCAATAGACAAGGTCGAATGGTGGCTGACCATATCTGCGACAAGACGGTGAATTATCGTGGAAATGTTGGCACATCCGTCTGTCGGGTATTTGGTCTGACGCTCGGCTTTGTCGGACTTTCGACTCAAGTGCTCCGTCAGCTTGGTCATGATCCTCTTTCGGTCACGGTGCACCCACCTGATCATGCAGGATATTTTCCAAGCTCACAAACAATGACTATCAGACTTGCTTTCCGGCAGGAAACAGGGCACATGATGGGAGCGCAGATTATAGGCAAGAGTGGTGTTGACAAGAGAATCGACGTGCTGGCGACAGCAATGCAGTTTGGTAGCACGGTCTTTGATCTCGAGCATCTTGAGTTGGGATACGCGCCACCATATGGCTCGGCAAAAGACGCAGTCAACATGGTTGGCTTTGTGGCATCTAATGTTCTTCGCGGAGACTGCAAGATTGTCCAAGCTGAAGAGCTCACCAGAGAGAAACTCGACAAAATGCAAGTTGTAGATGTCCGCTCTCCCGAGGAGTTTGCTCGTGGTCATCTATACCAGGCAGTCAACCTTCCGCTCAACAACCTGAGGCAATAGTTGGCCACTCTGTATAGATCAAGATCAACTCTGGTATACTGTCAAGTTGGCTACCGCGGCTATTTGGCTTACTGCATTCTCAGACAGCTCGGATTTGATGTCGTTAATCTTGATGGGGGCTTCAAGACAGTAGTTTAAGGAGGGTATCAATCATTACGTAGCTGAAGTCTGGCGAGTTGATTATACGAAGAGGGAGCGATGGCTTCTCATCAGTTCTTTATTCTACGTCTTGGACTATAGCTCTATGCTAGACTAATTATAATGGCTGTTTTTAGCTACATAATCTTGCTTATACTCACCTTGATACATCTGTGCTTTCTACCCCAGTTTAGCTTGGCCCTCCTAGTATAAGGTCTCTGGGTCATCGAAATAGTCAATGTTGTACGTTAAACGAGTGTGAGAAATGGGGACCTTTGGGATGCCGTTGGCCACTGTAGCTTCCCAGAGCGAGTCATGAGGAAGCACGCCTCATCAACCATCGCACCAGTGATGAGGAGGCCATGGTTCTGAAGAGTCATAACCTTATCCTTGGCTCCTACATGCTTTAGTAAATACCGGTTATGGTGAAAAAAGAAATACAGAATCTATAAACATTACCAAAACAGCACTAATCCATTTACCTTCATATTCTCCAACTAATTTATGAATTGATAAAATGACCGGGAAACATGCACGGGGCTCGCATTAGCACAAACACGCGTGAGTACTTTTGACAAGGCGGACGGCAATTTTGGCGCCAACGTTACACTACGATTACAGAGGAGCTTAGGTGTGTGGGGGGTCACTGTCAATCTGACTGGTTGTGCCTGAGCAGGGGAGCCCACCCCCGGAGCACCGTGCCGCTCAACCACTATCAGGTGATTGCGGGGAGGAAAGGAGCATTAACCTCCGACACCCGCTTCTGGAAATAACGGATCTTGGTACATATTGGGTAATTTGACAATTTTGGATGAAGGGGCGCATCGAAAAGAAGCTGACCGAAGATACAATAGAAGTGTGAGGATACGTATGTAAGCTACCGAACTCGAAATGCTATTGTTCTGTAATTATTGGCAGATCTGATAGCTGATGCTCGTATCTCGCGCCATCCTCGCTCGCTCGGCAGTTGTAGAATGAAGGACCACGAGTTTGTTTCGGTCAGAGGAATTGCCGTCGCAGATTGATGTTAAGCATAAAGATAATGTTGGAAACAAGGCCCGGGTCTCCGTTATCAACTGGGGAGAGGGATAAGCTTCGTTTCATCCGACATACATCCCTGCTAGGGCGCACCCTATTTTGCTTTCTTTCGGAACGTCCACTGTAGCATCTAAATACGGCATCGGTCCTTGGTCATATTCTACTGCGTCTTAGCTGATTATGTCTCTCATTGGTATATGAACGCGACTTCTGCCCTGTTTTTCGAAATCACGGTTCCGGAGAATCTACCCACGGCTTTCACCAATCGTCGACTGGGGATTCGTCATCATGGTTTCCTACCGCTCGCTATGGCTTCTGGCCCTTGCGCCTCGTGAGTCTGAGTATATTCCGCTTCGGCAGTTTCAGAGTGCTGATCTTGACAAGTTGCCCATTATGTGTCTGCTCAACAATCAACGCCCGCGTCTTACACCGACTCCAACACTGGGATCGTGTTTGACACATGGACTGCAGCCCGTATGACTTTCGGTTTCAGTTTTCCCGCAAATGGCCAGACCACAAACGCCGATGAGTTCATCGGATACCTCGTAAGGCAGTATTCGATGTCAACAGCTCTTCTTTTCTGACCGTGGTAATAGAACTGCGCGACTCCCAGCGGGAAGGGCACCGGATGGTGCGGTCTCTCCTACGGCGGACCCATGACAAACTCTCTCTTGCTCATGGCCTACCCTCACGATGGCGATATTCTCACGTCCTTCCTTTGGGCCAACGCCCAGGTCGAGCCTGTCCCGTACAAGGGCAAGGCTGTTCTAACCCAGATCTCTTCCAGCATCACTGCGGATGGCTTCACTCTTATCTACCGCTGCCAGGGCTGCACTTCCTGGTCGCAAGATGGTAACTCGGGTCAATTGGCAACTACATCTTCGATCGCCGTTCTCGGTTGGGCTCATAGCACCACCAATGTGATCGACCCGGAGTGTCCCCGCGAGGCCAGTATGCTCCAGCACGACACCCAGAGTATCTTTGGTGGGCAACTTACTAGCAACGCCTTCAATAGCAAGTATGACACGTGGGCCAAGCTTGCTACCAAGGTTGTCGAGGGCGACTGCGGTAGTGGGCAGCCTACTTCTACCGCCACCAGTCAGCCTACCTCCACAGCTGCACCCAGCGGTACCCCTGTGCCAGGCGAGACATACGATTACGTCGTTGTCGGCGGTGGCGCTGGTGGTCTCCCTGTTGCCGACCGTCTCAGCGAGGCCGGTAAGAAGGTCCTGCTCATTGAGAAGGGACCTCCATCCTCTGGCCGTTGGGGCGGTACCCGTAAACCAGATTGGCTCGCAGGCACCAACCTCACTCGTTTTGATGTTCCCGGTCTATGCAACGAGATCTGGGCTGACTCTTCCGGCATTGCCTGCCCTGATACCGATCAGATGGCCGGTTGTGTTCTCGGTGGAGGCACCGCCATCAACGCTGGTCTGTGGTGGCGACCCAACCCAACAGACTGGGACTTTAACTTCCCCGATGGCTGGAAGGCTAAAGATATGGCCACGTATGAGCAGCGTGTCTTTGGCCGCATTCCAGGTACGCGTGTCCCGTCTATGGATGGCAAGCTATACCTCGACCAGGGCTATAAGATTGTTGCTGGAGCACTTGACAAGGCTGGCTGGAAGGAAGTAAACGCTCTTGAGCAGCCGGCCGCCAAGAACCGTACTTATACACATACACCCTACATGTTCTCCAACGGTGAGCGCGGTGGGCCTCTTGCTACGTATCTCGTCTCTGCGAAAGCGCGGAACAACTTCAAGTACTGGACCAACACCCAGGTCAGGCGTGTTGTTCGATCTGGTGGTCACGTTACCGCTCTTGAGGTCGAGCCCTTTTCTGGGGCTGGTTATGTCGGCACTGTCAAGCTGACTCCCGAGACTGGTCGCGTTGTTCTTGCAGCTGGCACTTTCGGCAGTGCTAAGATTCTCCTTCGCAGTGAGTCATTTCTTATCCGCACGCTGTTGGAGTTTGTTAGTTCTAATCATGCTTTATAGGTGGTATTGGCCCAGATGACCAGCTCAGTGTTGTGGCCAACTCCAGTCGCGATGGTGGCTCGATGATCGCTAAAGAGCAGTGGATCAACCTCCCTGTCGGCTACAATCTTGAGGACCATACAAATGTAAGCACATATCACATACTCAGCACAGCCACCAGATTATCCGGCTAACAGTACGGTAGACCGACACAGTCATAAAGCACCCCGATGTCGTGTTCTACGACTTCTACGAGGCCTACGATGACCCTATCCCAGCTGATAAGAAGAAGTACCTAGGTCAGTATCACGATGTTCTCCATCATAACTATAAAGGCTGACTTGGACGTAGATGCGCGGTCCGGCATTCTTGCTCAAGCTGCCCCCAACATTGGCCCGATCATCTTTGACGAGATTGCTGGTGCTGATGGCCGTACCAGATCAATGCAGTGGACCGCTCGTGTTGAGCCCAGTCTCGGCGAGACTAGCAACAGTAAGTACATTTGACAGTCCATGGAATGTATAAGACTAGATCTAACTCATGAACCAGAGTCCATCACCATTAGCCAGTACCTCGGCCGTGGTGCCAAGTCACGCGGTCGCATGACCATCACAAGTGCTCTCAACACCGTCGTCTCTGGTAACCCCTACCTCAATGATCCAGAAGACAAGAAGGCTGTTGTGACAGCCCTCGAAAACCTTCGCAAAGCTCTTTCTGGCGTGCAGGGTCTGGAATGGCTCCAGCCCGCTCCTGGTGTCACTTCCCAGAAATATGTCGATGATGTAAGTGGCTCATCAATCGTCCAAGGCAGTGTCTAATGGTGTATACAGATGGTCGTATCGTGGAGCAACCGGCGAGCCAATCACTGGATTGGTACCAACAAGCTCGGCAAGGATGACGGTCGCCAAGGCGGTACTGCTGTCGTTGACCTCAACACCAAGGTCTATGGCACTGACAACCTCTTCGTTACCGACGCTTCTATCTTCCCAGGCATGGTCACCACCAACCCCAGTTCCTACATCGTCACCGTCGCAGAGAGGGCCAGTGCCGCTATCTTAGCCCTCCCCGTCTCCAAGGCCCAGGGGCAGTACCAGCAGTGCGGTGGCAATGAGTGGACCGGTAACATGCAGTGTGGCAAGGGCTTCTACTGCAAGATTCTAAACCCATTCTACTCTCAGTGCTACCCTGATTCTAAACGATGAGGCTGGGGAGTGTACCAAGACTTGAACTGGGCTGCCACAAAGCTTCAATATGAGGAACAGCCGAGTGATCTTACATTGTGAGGGTGAGGTCCAGCCTTTGGCTGTAGCAATTGGTTAGTCATTATGGTAAAATGTCTAAGTTGTTAGCTAGATGTGTTATTTACACTTAAGGCTTGTGGCTGAGAGCTTAAATCAGCAGACAGAACTTAGTGAGGGTGAGGTCGATAGGAACTACCCTGTATTAGGCAAAACACCCTTGTATAGACCCTCATCATAGTTCTGCCATCTTAATACACAAGGAAAAGCCCTGAACTTGTGACACGGATTGATTTCGTGGTAGCGTTCGCTCTATTATCCGTGTGATAGTCGGCATAGTCTGTTTGCATCGGTAGCCCCTTCGTAGGCGCAGGAGAAGGTCAGGGCGCTGTAGAGCTTGGCCACGGGTAAATTTTCCAGCCAACAGCGTGTAAAAGGGACTCTAAATGGATACTCCTTTGGACAGCACTTCTACAATATAACTCATAATAGTAGGTGCATATTCCTCATAGGTGGGTAGTCGTACCCATAGCGGAGCCTCGGAGGCTGTTTGCCCGCGTTTGGAAGTCTCCTTTCGGCAGCCCTCGGAGGCATGATCGTTATCGCTGATTCCCAAAAGAGGTTATCGTTTGAACTCGGATGCCATATTAATATGGCCAGGCTTCCAATCACCAACTTAGACTATTCACCCTGGCACGGTGCACATAACCAAATGAACGCTATTCTAGGACGAATAAGAAACAAAACGCCATTTCCACATTCAAGCTGTTAACTCTATGGACTTCAGACTGTGGTAAGGTTACGAACAATATACAACAGAAGTTAAGGCGGTTCACTACCACAAACTTACCCAAATCTCCACCCGGTCTGTCATCTCTTATACGATCAAGCTTCTCCCCTCACTTCCTTCAGCAGTTCATCTCTGTCACCCTTATTGGCTCACGTTAAATGTATGAACCAGACCAAGTTGGGCCAAGATCCGAACAACTAAGCCAGTGTATATCACTGGAGTAACAACGCCATTCCAACTATCACAACAACCATACGGCAGGACATGATCTGATGTTTGTGTGCTTCTGATGAAGAAACCATCGATGGAATAGATGAAGCCTCTCCAGGTTCCAAAGGACTGTGGCTATGTGTCGACCCGGATGCCTCAGTGTCTTTAGTGGCTTCTACTTCGGTGGCGAACGTCGTTGAGATAGCTGGGCTATGCCCATGGCCAGATGCTTTATCAAAAGGACCAGTCTTAGTGCCAGGCTGAGGCGCTGGTACAACGCTTGCTTCTATTGTTAGGCCGCCTGAGGAAGGTTGCTGGTCCTGGGGACCGGACGAGGGCTTGGAGAGATTCAGAGCGTTAGCAGATTGAGGTGCTGAGGCGAACGGTCCGTTCTTGATATTGTGCTCTGGCGAAGGCTGTGTTGTAACATACGACTGATGGTCCTCGTCACCTGGTCGATCGGTGTTGTGCTGGCCTTGTGCGGGCGAAGGGTTGGGTGACTCTTTGTTCTGTGCTTCATTTCCTGATTGATGGGCTCCAGCCTCAGTATCCAAGGGTCCATTCTGGGAATACGGTCCGCCGCTGTGTTTCTGGCCTTGTGTTGGCAAAGGATTGGCTGTCTGTTCGTTTTGTGCTTTGCCTTCTGATCCTTGAGTGGCGGCCCCAGTATTCAAGGGTCCATTAGCATACTCCGGTTCGTTACCATTCTGTTGTCCTTGTGTAGACAGGGAGTTAGCAAGTTGTTTGCCTTGTTCTTTGTCTCCTGATCCCTGGGTGGCGGCTGCAATATTTGATGGTCGGTTTCCGTAACCAGGTCCATTCTCGTTACCAGGTCCATTCTGGTTACCAGGTCCGTTACCGTTCTGTTGTCCTTGCTCAGGCAGTGGGTTAGCAGGCTGTTTACCTTGTGCTTTGTCTCCTGGTCCCTGGGTAACAGCTGCAATTTTCGATGGTCCGTTCTCGTAGCCAGGTCCGTTGCCGTTCTGCTGTCCTTGCGTTGGCTGAGGTTGAGATCCAACATCTACTCCATGGCCAGGCTGAATCTGATGGCCGTCATACCAACCGGAAGATCCATAGCCCACACTACCAGTCTCACAAGCAGCGACTGGAACCACCATGGTGACGATATCTTGCCCCTGATAGCCACAGGCTTGGCAGGGCGAGATGATTGTAGTCATATCTACCGATGGATACTCTTGGTGATCGCAACCGCAGGCAGTATATTGCAGGGTTAATGTTATGCAAGTAGTGGTAAGAGCTCCTGGCTGACTTGGGTTGAGAGTAACATACGTGACAGTGGTTACTGTCGCTGCAATGATAATCTCTGTGACAGTAACGCCCTTGGTGACGTGGATGGTTCGGATGGGGCCGGGAGTGATTGGAGATGGAGTGCTAGAAATTGAACTCAACTTAGAGATGACTGAAGATACTGTAGTCTTTCGAGAAGAGATTAAAGAGGAGGAAACTGATAGAGTGTAGGTTGTCGCAGCATTTGACTTGGATGTTGATGACAAAGTCTGTGTTACTGAAGCTTGTGAAGATTGCGAAGGGGGGAAAGAGGAGGGAGAGGAGGAGGAGGAGGATGATGATGATGAAGAAAAGAAGGAAGAAGAAGAGACTGCTTGGCGGTATATTGTCAAGAAACGATTAGACGGAATGGCACGGCGTCTGCCTGCACCGCCAGTTGTGCCTCCACAAAATAGACTGGGATCACCAGGACACGGGAGGCTGCAGCGCTCATCTTGTACAATTTCTGATCCAGCGAGGGAATCAGCCTTGTAGCAAGTCCTAGAAGGAGTTAGCTTGAACACTCTTCAACGTCGAAACACTCACTGTTCATAGACACCGACGTAAATGCTCCCAGCAGCCAATTTGACACAGATCTCTGTGGTCATGTCGGCCTGGGTTGCTACCTCCGTAAAGGTTGGAAATCCCTCGTCGGATCGCAGACACGCGATGAAATCATAACCATCAAGAACGGGGATATTTCTTGGGCTTGTAGAAGGAGTTGATGAAGTCATCGAGGAAGTCAAGGAAGGTGAAGTTGGAGATTCTGATGTTGAAACGCTTGTGACCGGCAAGGACTGTTGTTGGGTGGATAGTACGGTGGACTCCGTGCCGGTCGTACTCGGACTGGTACTGGTGAAGCTTGCTTCCGGTGTTGTATAACTAAAGAAGATAGTCGTTGTCTCGGCGGTTGACGTCTCTGAGCTTGGGGTCTCGGTACTGGCAGAGGTCGTGATGGGGGAGGCGGAGGCGGAGGTGGAGGTAGTTGAAGTCGTCGTACTGCTGGGCATAGAAGAAGGAAGAGAAGATCCTTCTGAGGTTGATGTCCCAGGCTCCATAGTAGACTCTGATATAGAAGAATATGTGGACAAAGACGTAGACTGGGGTTCAGACTGTGATGGTTGTGACGTGGATTTTGACGAGATGGGCTCTGACGATGTTGGTAAAACAGTAGAGCTTGATGAGGTCATTGATTGGGTGGATGATGTAGATGTTAGTGACGTAGTTGTTGACAATATCACTGATGAAGACGATGTAGCTGACGAAGATGAAGATGAAGATGAAGATGTAGACAACGAAGCTGTAGATGACGTAGCTGACGAAGACGAAATAGCTAACGAAGATGATGTACCTGACGAAGTTGAAGATGCAGACGATGCAGACGATGTAGCTGTAGAAGTCGTAGATGTTGATGAGGCTGCCGTATAAGATGTAGGCGTAGAAGATGGCACTGAAGAAGACGTAACATCAGACGACGTGGACGTCAATGATTCAGTTGTAGAGCCTGGAGATGTCGATGACACAGATGTTGAGGATGATGTCGAGGTGGTCGAATCGGCTGAAGATGAAGATGTTGAAGGTAATCGGGCTGGGATGATAGCCATGTCATAGGGAGGAGCAAAGTTCGAACCAACATACTCAGCAGCCAAGAAGCAACGATTCATAGAGACAAAGAATGACACTCCAACGCAAGTCGAATCAGTTTGGCATAGGTCCATACAATGCTCAAAGCTGTCAACTTGAGTCGTTGACGAGGGAGAGCCCAACAGTATCCCTCCACATGTAACTTCGAATATCGTATTAGAAGCACCGGTATAGGTAGCGCCCAGTTGAGCGCAGGTCAGTGGTGCTGCTGATGATGTTGTAGATGATGCAGATGAAGTTGTAGGAGAAGACGTTAAGGATACTGAGGAGGTTAGATCAGATGCAGACGCTGAAGATACTGATGAACTTGAATCAGCTGAAGAAGTTGAAGTTGATGGGACTGCTGAAGATGATGAAGGTATTGGGCCTATCTTCAAGATGAAATCTGTGCCCGTAGTTGAGTATGTGGTTGAGACACCCTTATATATAGTGCAGTACGTATATTGCTCGTTGTAAGTTGCACCATCACATTGGCTACTAGTGTCGCAAGCCTGCAAACATGTCTGCAGGGTATATCCACTTCCAAGGCCAGATACTGTATTGTATGCATTTGGCGAGGCATCACATGTGACTGTAAACTGGTTGGTCGTACCATCATAGGTACCACTCTGACAGGTTGGAGCTGTTGATGTTGAGGATGTTGGGGGCGCTGACGAGGTTGAGTCGGCTGAAGAAGTCGAAGAAGCTGATGAGGTTGAGTCGGCTGAAGATGTTGAGGGTGCCGAGGAGGTTGAATCAGCTGAAGATGTTGAAGGTGCCGAAGAGGTTGAATCAGCTGAAGATGTTGAAGATGCCGAAGATGGCCGCGATGACACAACAGCCAGATCCCAGTTGACATCGGGCGTTGAATAACTAGTATGGCTGAAGAGGTGGCAGGTATTGCCATTACCGCTGTATGACAAGGATACTGCAACGCAGTTTGAATCGCTTGCGCACATATCCATGCAACTTTGCAAGTCAAGAGCGGCGGCAGAGATGAGTTCAGTGCCTACATAATATCTTCCACATGCAGTATTGAACTGCACATTGTCGGTAGAGCTAGTATAGGTGCCCGCTTGGCATACTGGTGCTGCTGATGTTGTAGTCGACGCAGAAGAAGTTGTTGATGATTCCATGGATGTCGAGGTAGTTGATTGGGATTGCTGCTGGACGACAGCTATATCGGTATAGTCGTTGCTCATAGCAGAAATTGAGCTGTATAAAATGCACAGGCTTATAGCATCCCACACTATTGCAATACATGACGGATCATTTGAGCATACCCCCAGGCACTGTGAAAAAGTGCTAGCACTGCTAGAAGCTTGAGTGCTGTAAGAGGTACCCGTCAACCCCTTACCGCAGGTAACTTCAAAATCCACATTATTGACGGTAACAGGGCCTGCAGCGACACCCGGCTGGCAGGCTGCCGTTACAGTACTGGCCCAGAGGGCCAGAAGTCCGAGTTGCAGCCGCATGGTGTGTAAGCCGGAATTTAACGAGGAAAGGATATAGCTAATAGACAACTGAGAAAAACATGATTAAATAACACTTCTGACTCTATTCCTTTATCTCTCTTTCTCTCATTCTTTTTTTATGAGAAATTTATTATTCGCTAAGCTTTACCTAAATTAGGCCTTAAGGTTTATATCACATTCCTTCGATATCGTATTTAGAAATTAGGCTAATATTGTACAGTAGAAGTTATCCAGTACAGCTCAATGCAAGCATTAGCAATATTGCCTTAACTTTACTTTATTATTAAAGTAATAAGTTAATACTCAACGATAAGCAGAAGGTCAACCTTACAGTAAATACAGGACAAGGTATGGCATTTTAATAACAAATATTCACTATGCTCATGGTCTTCGGTATTGGCATCTTTTTACACAAGGTGGGGCTCATCATTCGAGACTTTGTTTATCAGCTTATGTGGACATCTTTGACTACGGGTTTTTTCTATGCGTTATCTCCAACTGTCAACCTATCACGCCTGATTTAAACGGCGTGGCTTGCGCGAACACAGATATCTATTGGCCGCCACAGCTGCACAAGGACCGTCTTCTCGTGTGCCGAAGGTCCGTGACAACGACTCATGTTTTAGGGTCCCGAACAGGCTTTTCACTACCTACGGCAACCCCAAAATTGCATAGCGTGTAAGTGGTGGCTTGCACTCCATTCACCAGAATGACAAACATGTACAGTTTTTAATAATAGTAAAACCCCCAGTATGCCAAGAATGGCAATAGTCGGATATATGTAATTGAACCTGCGAATAATGTAAGTTTAGAGTCATATCAGCGTGCTGACAGCTGATGCTCAGGCTCCAGAGTCATATCAGCTATGGGGCAGGTCACGCGAAAATACAAGGATCTCTGAGGGTCCAAGCAACGAGAGCACGCACTATCTCATCTGGACCCCATCGACTGTCATTAGTCTTGAACTCAATGCTTCGCTAAATGTCAGCCTATCGCGTATATCTCCCTTGAGTATAGAGGAAAGCGGGAGGAGTTGTTGGTTAGAAGTGTCTAGCCGCTTGGAATTTGCATACGTATATCCCTGGAAAAGATTAGCTGTAAAGTCTGTCCCGAGTGCCTTTCTCGGCAGCATACTGCCGGACTCCATTTAAGAAATTATTTTTAGAGCTAAAACAAGCTTTGGACCTGATGCAAGCTTTTTTGTTTCTCCTTTATCTCAGGCTTTTGTGCCGCCGCCCCGTAGAGGGTTTGAGTACCAAATTCTCGGCCAGATACTTCCAGCTTAGCCAGTGATTGATTGATACTAAAATCTTGTGAGATCTCAACGAGACACATTAAGCAAAAATCCCGAAACGTCCCACTATGCTTTAACAGTTCTGTGGCCGTGAAATTCGAATGAACAATCTCAGGCATTATAGCTCTATACCTGGCTTCTATATTTTCTTCTACAGATCAACCTTGGCCACACGCTTCCGCTACAGCCCCACCCGGAAGCAAGATAAGCGCCTTACCACGACTGGTCTTAATATAGAGGCTATTGACAGTATTCTAGAGGTATTGAAAAGAGAATATCTAAGAGATCTAGTACTAAAGGGAGTGTTTCTAAGAGTTATAGTCGGTATAGTCGGTATAGTCGGTATAGTAACGGGTTTTATATTCACCTTATTATCTGCTTTATATAAAATATATTCTTCCATTATTACTACTATACATAGAGCGTCTAGTATAGATATCTATTATCTTTTAATTAAGAAAGTTACTTTTAAATTAACTGCGGACTGTAGTTGAATACCCAGGCAAGAAATCAGTCAAGGGCGAACCTCTGGCCAGTTCTCGTGTGACCGAAGCCTAGTAAACTGCACTATAAGGACATAGCTGTGTTACACATTATGAGTAGTTTCCCCCCAAGGACAGAGGGCGCGCTGGCTACAGTAGTGATAAGTTACGGGGGCTTTTCAGAATACTTAAACATGCCAGAGCCTTACAGTAATAGAGCTTTCTATTAATGCAACACCATTTCGAGTTGATCTAACTCTTTTGTCTGATCATGCATTTCAACTTCATTTCTGGGTGATTTATCCAAGTGTCAGGATCCCTCTTCCATTCTTCGGCTTGATCACCGGTAAGTTGCAATTCAAAACCCTCCACCAAATGGACCAGAATTACTCTCAACATCATATCCGCCACGTACTTTCCCATACACTGCCGCGGCCCAAAGCCAAACCTCCAAAAGTTATACCTGAGTTTGACTGGACTGAGAGATAGAAAACGCTCTGGGTGATATTCAAGACCATCTTTTCCCCAGAACTGGTTCCGCTGATTCAAAGCGTATGCGTCGACGATGAAGTTGGTGCCAGCGGGGAAAAGATAACCATTGATGACGCGGTCTGTTGGAATTGCCTGCGGAACGGAAAAGGCAGCGAGGGGTCGGAGGCGGGATGATTCCAATATGCATGCCGATAGGTAGGTGGTTGAATCAGTGAAGTAGTTGTTGAAATCCCCTCCCTTTGGGCATTGTTTCCATTCTCGTACTTCATCAAGGATACGCCGTTGGTTCTCAGGGTAGGCGGCTAAGAACACGAGGTTCCAAGAGATAGCCCCCAATGTGACATCCAGATTGGCAAAGAGAGTCTCATCGAGGGTGTGCAAGAGATGCTCTTGGGTCATGGTGTCGGAAGTTACAGCATTATAGAGGTCCACGATTGGGGGTCGAGATCCAGCGTGGACAGCTCGATCAAAGGCATCCTGATTAAACTTGATCCACTGGTCTTTGAATGATTTAAGAGATTTGTTGGTTTGGGTAGGGAGAAATCGTGACCAGTTGAATCTTGACAAACCACCTTCTATGACCTTGCGAAATATGTCTTCGCGTAGAGGCGCAAGTTCAGCAAGATTCCTTTCCATTTTCCTTGACAAACTTCCATAGAGAACATCAGCAATGATCCAAAAAGGGAGCATCTTCAAGTCTGCTGCTGGATCGATGACTCCATTCGGCAAGTTGTCTCCGGCTTCAAGAGTCTTGAAATGACGTATGGTTCGCTTCTGTATGGTTTCCAAGTATTTCGGTATCGTGCTTCGTATGAATGCAACTTCTGAGACCTCTCTGACCCGTTTCCATTCATTTTGGCTCACGAGACCAACACATTTTCCAAGTAACTGCCCCAGCAAGTACCCAGAGTTATTATTAACTGCTTTGATGTGTTTGTCTGAATCCTTGAAAACCTGCTGGACGTCTTCAGGCCTTGTGACAACCCTATGATAGATTAGGCGAGAATTATCTGATATTGCTGGGCGTACGTACACTTCAGGGTTTGAGCCTGACCATATACGGTAGATGGGTCCATACTCTGACTCCCATTTAATACTGTTTTCTTTGCCGTGGAGGAACTTGGCTGCGTCTCCTTGGCCACTGGGGAACCAGTATCTGTTTGAGGGAAAGGGCTTTCCGGCCCCGACGTCACGGACTTGATGACGCCTGGATAAGAACGCCTTTATAATGTAAGCAATTGGTGTCTAGAGAATGATTTAATTGGCACACATCAATAATAGTTGAAAGTAACCAGTTCACTGGTCGATCAAGTACCCTCAAACCAAGGAAAAACAATACGAGAAACGGCCCTATCAGAGGACTCCAAGTTACAATCGTAAAGTCATGAAGGGCGTGGGTTTTTGGAAGTTGAATCATCTTGATGGATGGGTTTGGATTGAATGTGATTCATCAGCGGTCTAGTAATACAGGCGGCAGTGAATGGATATCTAAACTTTGGCTCTGCCCTATAGTAGAAAGCTGGACCCATTTGGCCGGCTTATGGCTCGAGCCCCACCTTAAGGTCCGGAGTCTATTGCTAAATGAGGCTGGCCCGATAGTGGTAGGCCTATTTCGGTGTCCGTTGCCACCTTTTCGGCCCATACACTCGGCTACCAAGGTTCAATTAACACATCTACTATCACCGACACAAGCTTTCAACCAGATAACACTTCGGTATTTACTAATCATGTCCGAATCGTGGCGCTCTCTCCAGAACGTCCTTCACAGCGGGCCGGTCCAGCATCCTTTGGGCCCACTCATCAATCGCCGGCCAATCCTTTATATCTACACCAAACAGATTAAACATCCAAGGCATGGAAAATGGAAGATAAGACAAGTCTGCCAACGTGGGACGGTCCTTTAGAGCGATATATCTCTGCCCGGGTTCCGAAAGGCGTTTGTTAAGAATATCCCATTGCTTAGTGGTATTCTGGTGCAGTCTAAAGTACCGAGTTAGTAATTTACACACGATTAAGTACTGCGGTCCAGCAACTTACTTCTCGATTGTCCTTGGAAGCTGAACTGGCTCTTCTCTATTCGGGTACCCTTTTAAAAAGTAGAGCCAATACTTCGCCGTAGCCCTAGACCCTTTATTAGCAAGCATCTTCACGTGTCTGATATCCCCAGTCGGCTTACCCCAGCCCAGCGGTCTGATAGGCCGTCCATGAAAGCACAGCTCCCTTCTCGGCCGCTGTTCTTCCTGTCCACTCTCCATTATTATCCGATCGGTCCGCGAGATACTGGAGACAGGCAGTGCCTTCAAAAACAATAAGATCTTGTCCAGTTTTCGGATCGCGGTCCTTAAGAGATGGGACGTAGCGCTCCGGATGGATTTTGTAGAACCATTCGTCCTTGGTATCGATAATAGAAAGGACATAGGGAGTTTTTAGCTCTTCGGCTAGAATAATCGGTTTGATGTAGTTGATATACGATGTGGCATCAGCTACTTAATCAGCTTCAAGGTCTAGAGTGCCTGTATTTTGAGCTATACCTTTGATGATGTAGAGGACCACCCTGCCATCGGCATCAAGGTCCCCTTTGACTATTTCACCACTCGCCATGATGACTCTTGAGACGTGATAGTATTTCCGAATCAGTGCTGTTTGAAGTCTATGCCTGTGTCTAAATGAAATAAATAGCTAGTTGTCAAGAACAGCGGACCGAACACCATATCGGCATTTGATTTCTGCAGATACCCTTATGGCCTCAAGTCAATAGCCTGTACCCAAGCATTCCTCAACGGCCAGATCCTCTCGGTCCGCCATCCAGCCCTCTCAGCTAGTTCGTTCCATTTAGCTTCGGTCCTTTCTTGGCCATTGACAGTCATCATCATGTTGATGTCTCCGTACACCGAAAGCCTACCACTTTTAGTGTCGGATAAGACGGACTCCAACACCACCAAGCGGCTTGCTTCGGTGACAATGATAGCCTGCCGAATATTCTCCAGAATCTTGACAACAGTATCATCATCCCAGTCATGAAGGCACCACTTCATTGTGTAAACCTCATACTTGGGCAATTCCTCGAGAAAGTTTCCAGATATGAGATTTCCACGTGGTACGCGGCTCTCCAGGTCTTCAAAATGACCACCTTTAGTGAAGAAAGGACTGATGTGATCTATCACAGCCGGCCGGTCAAAGATAGCCCCCGTCATCCCGGGATTAGCTCGTAGGAGCGAAGCTAGTAGAGCCCCGCTACCTCCTCCGATATCCATGACAGTTTTATCTCCAATCTCATGCCAAGGATAATCTGCCAGAATTCCAGGGGCCATCGCCTTAGCACCTCCGCCAAGGGTCTTGTGTAGTTGCGGAACCCAGCCTTTGCTTTCAAAATAAGCAAACATATCCAAGTCAGTGTCGAAGTTTACCTGTGCGGCACATCGTGTAGAGTCTGCACGAACAGCTTCTGGGATGCCTCTTGCGATATCGAAGAATTGATTGCCGTATAGGGTCACCCAATTATGCCACTGAGTTGTATGATCTTTGAGCAATAGTCTGGATACATGATTCAAAGCATACTTGTCCGTTGCAGGTTCATAGGAGAAGACCCCCTTGGTGTAGAGAGGACGAAGGATTTGGCTGAGCCTAAGTGGCGTTGCATTCGTCACGGTAGCCAGCTCCTCCAACGTCTTTGAACCGGTGGCCAGATGACCAGGAACATCCAGATCTACCGCTGCAACGAGACATTTGGTATCAGTGTATCCTAAGTGCCTGGTTAGTCAATAAAGAACTTAGTAACAAATAATTTTGGAATCAGATACCAAAAAAATGATCGGCGAGGATAAGATGGGCCGGTTCCAATATCAACTGCATTTCTCCCAGCTTGTCCACTACTGATGTAGCACGCTGCAAGATCTCTTTGTCCGGCAAAGCTTGGTCATTGTGCAAAAGCTCTTGCAATTCTTTTTTGACCCCCTCATTGGTCAGCACTGAGAGGAACGCTGTCAAAGATGCCTCAAGCTGGACAAGGGTTTGCATAAGCGACATAGTGAGTTGAGAGCGATAACAAAATAACAGTATTACTTCAGTGAGAGACTAGCACTTGTACCGTAGTATATCGCTGAGCATTCTAGGAGTGGTAGTAAAATATATACCTACGTGACCAAATAGTGATTGGTTAGAGGAAAACACAAAGCTCTATGTGGAATGGTTCGCATGTTCTTTTCGGTCCAGATAACTGCAGACAGCTGATAAGACTCCAGTTTTTTTCGGTCCGCGTCAGAGAAACCTCGGAGTAGCAAGACTCTGTCGGCATTCAGCTTCATAGACGTACAAGAGATAAATCCATGCAGAGGCTATCCATCAGGCTATCCATCATAGGTTAGAGTGTTCCCGAGTGTGATTTATAACGAGAAGAACCGTTTAAACATTGGAATGGTTTATTGGGTCAGATCCAATTGTGCGAGGTGGATACCTACAGACAGCTAAGACTCCATTCATGAGACAGGCTATCGGATTGGCGTGAATCAAGGGCTTCAGTCACGCAAAGATCCAGGTAGGGCTATGCAAATCAATACAAGAAGATTCTTTCAAATAATTTAATATATAGCTCATTCTTGAAAAACAGCATCGTATTCATGTGAATGTGTCGTATGCGGCATCAAGCCAGCTCAGCGCCAAGTTGAGCGGCCGCCGCACCAGCTGCCAAGCAACCCATACCGATTGCTTGGGATACCGCCTTCATCATGGTAGCACAATCTCCCACTGCAAAAATCCCCTTGACTTGAGTCTCAAACATCTGACCCTCCGTCTTGATATCGCCGGTCGGTGTAAGTTCAAGCCCTAGCTGCTCGGCAAATGGCCCATTAATCTGCCCCATCGGCCCGTGTGCCAAAAATCCCTCAACCACCTCAGAGCCATCCTCGAACTTGATCACAATGTCCGAGCTGTCTGTAGACTTCATTGAGATGCCCGCGATTTTGCGATTGTCTACTGTAATGCGACTCTTGGCCCCGTCTGTACCAGTGGCTGTGAGGTCTGACTTGATTTGTTCGCCCAGGCTGTCTCCTCCATTGGTATAGATTACAGCTGTATCAGCCAGCCGAAGGACCATGCGAGCAAGATGGAGTGCCATAGGTGAGCTGCCACTGAAGTTCATACCCAGGACACCTGCAGATGGCTTGCCTCGATCCTCATACCCATGGCAGAAGAGGCAGTGAAAGCTGAGGGTGTTAGTGAGCCCAGGGTTCCATCTTGGGGTTTGAAAACTGAGACACTCACATTCCTTTGGCCCAGCACTCAGGGTAACCAGGAATATCAGGGAAAAGATCCTTCCATCCTGTAGCAAGGAACAGCTTTCTGCCTGTCCAAGTAATGCCATCCGCATCAACAAGCTCAAAGCCAGAGTCAGTTTTCTTGGCAACGTCTACCTGCTTGTCTACAAACTGCACTAGGTTTGCATAACGGCCCAAGAGGTCTTGACGAGCCTTGGAACGAAACTCGGCTGGTGACATGTGATCCCACGCAGCGAAGTTATGCATGTGGCCAGACGGGGCATTGCGGTAAACTCCAGAGTCGAAGACGGCTACTTTGTACACCTGGCGCACGAGGCCGGTTGCTACTGACAGTCCAGCTGGACCGCCCCCTATAACAAGGGCGTCAAAAGTGGTGTTTGCGGTCAACATTGCAAGAAGAATATGAGAGCGCATATATCAGCCTGGGTAAACAAATTTTCTTAGGTTCAGAAGGAGACAGATGGTAAATTTGAGAGAATTTTAACCTTGTGAGGTGCTTTTCGGAGGATTAGACTCTTGACAACCGACGGGCCGAAGGAGTTATGCTATAGTTGTGCAGGACACCGATGGCCCGATGCAGCGTGTGACGGGTCAACCTCAGTTTAGACTTGCAGCAGCGCTCCTAGTCGACTCATGGTAGTAATCACAAAAGGAGTGACCCCACTGGTATATTGAGGAGTTCTGTGATCAGAGCACCTTGTAAAGGCCACTAGACTTTGCAGCAACACATTATCCACCATGGACAACGCGATGAATAACGAAATGTTCAATACTGTGGCTATTATCCTCAATGTTACCATCAAGAATCTGGACCTTGATTCAAGCTTCATTCAGAATGGAGGAGACTCGCTCAAAGCAACGTCTCTTGCAAACCATTTCCGTAAAAGAGGAATAACAGTCACACGAGAGACGATTCTCACGAGCACTTCACTTAAGCATCTTTTCAGCCTCTTCGATTACCCATCGATGGATCATTATGACGTCCAAGTCGATCCGGCCTCCGCAGACTCTTCAACTGTTCTGTCTGAGAGCGACTGGCAGACAGTCTCTCCCGCGGAAAATGATACCATGTCCAGCTCGAACGGCTCTAGCTTCCGGATATCATGTTCCAGCATATGTTCAACCTCGCTCACGTTAGGAAATATCGTGTTTCCTCCTGAAGAAAGTTTGCCGACCTATCGTTTCGACCCAATATCTACAGCACAAGGGGCCCAGCAGGCCACGGAGATGCAGCTGGCGCTGGTCCACGGGACTCTCAGGGATAGTCGAATGAACATGATCCAGTTTACCATGGTGCATCGCAACGAGCACATGAATAAACTTCAGGAAGCGTGGAGGTTTATTGTCGAACAAGCGGATATCTTTGATACGACTTGGGCAGCACCGTTGACTGGTACTCAGCATTCGCGATTTATATGGGTCGAGAATCCATCAGAAGATGAGTCAAAGACAACCGCCATCGGTTCCAGGTTCACCGTTTTGCCTCAAAATACAAACAACGATAGCTCTCAAATTATTTGGACAGTACACCATGCCCTTATCGATGGTATATCAGCCCAGCTTCTTCTCCGCAACGTACTAAGAGTCGCCAACGGCCAACTTCCAAGGACTATGCCATCCTTTTGGGAATGGACGCAAGAATTAAAAACTTACCAAGACGATCACGCCAACCTTGCAAAGGACTTTTGGTCACGGCAGAAGCAGCTTCATCCTGAGGCCAAAGGTACACTACAGTTACCAAAGCCCAACACGAGCAAAGAGCCCAACGAGGCCAAAACTATCACGCTTCCTATAGATGATTTGCGAGATCGTCTGACAGAGGCAGCAAAGCATTGCAATGTCACGCTGGCTACTGTGTTTTATGCTGCATGGGCGCTTGTCATGTCTAGCTTCTCCGACTGCAAGACTGTTGTTTTCGGTGCTCTCCTCAGTGGGAGAAATATCCCCATTGCAAACTCAGACAAGGTCATCGGTCCTCTCATCACTTCGCTCCCTTTATACATCTTTGTAGATCCAGATGCTACGGTTCAAGAATTCCTCGCTTCACTATTTAGGAGCCTTCTTGACCTTGAGCAGTTTTCCTGGACATGCACAGACCATGGATTTAGTCGTGATTATGACTCGACGCTGTCTGTCGAGACATGGCAGGATGACTGGTCGGAATTCGACATTCGACCAGTTGCGACGTACAAGTCTCAGCAGAGTGATGTTCCACTGGGCATAACTGTCAACACTGACAGCCTTCAGTTTCAGTACCACATGGACAAACTCCGCACGGTGGACGCTGAGAGAATCATATCTACTTATCAACTTGCCCTTGAACAAATCACTCGAATACACACTCCCATCATGGCGGCTATGGAGGCTCTCGTGTCAGCACCAAGCCGAGCTCTCTTAGCCAAGTTCGGCAACTGCATGTCAGGTCGAACCACAAGGACTTCTGTCAGCGACGATCTCGTCAGCTTGTTCAACAGATGTGTAGAGAAGCATCCAGATGGTATTGCAGTCGATGATGGAGCTGTTCAAGTAACATATCGTGACTTTGACGTCATGACAAGCCGTGTTGCTACCGGAATTGCCTCGATGATATCCGAAGGTGACATTGTTTGCGTTCACTCAGACAAATCGCTCAACTGGATCGTGGCAATCTTTGGTATCCTCAAGGCAGGCGGTGTATACTCATCACTAGACCCTATCCTTCCATCAGAACTGAGAGCAACCATGTTTCGGAATGCCAAAGCGAAGTTGTTCCTCACTCCGAAGTCATGCCAACTTTGCCAAACACCATCGACTTGTGCTTTAAGCGCCTCGATAGACTCACTTCTAGCAGATTCTCATGTTGAGCCCCAGAAGATACACATGACACCCAAGCCATGGGCCAATGCCTATCTGTGCTTTACCTCTGGTTCTACTGGGACCCCCAAGGGTGTTATGTGTACCCACGAAGGGTTAGTTGCTTTCCAGAGCGATCTTGAGGTGAGACTCTTTGCTCAGTCTGGAGTTCGCATTGCTCAGGTCATGTCGGTTGCTTTTGATGGAAGTATCCATGAGATATTCTCCGCATTGACGCATGGTGCAACCCTGGTTTTGCCGTCCAATGCCGATCCTTTGGGTGCTTTGGACACGGCTCACGCAGCGATTTTAACGCCTTCTATCGCCAGGGTACTGAATCCTGATGACTATCCTATGCTTAAATGGGTGAGAGTCGCTCTATCCATGATTCTTCCGCCAGTACTAACCCAATATCAAGGTGTACCTTGTCGGCGAACCGGTTCCTCAGACAGTGTCAGATCGTTGGTCGTCCGTTAAAACGCTATACAATATGTATGGCCCTACTGAAGGCACTGGAGGAGCAACTATCAAGCGGTTGACACCAGGCAATCCAGTAACCATCGGAACACCCAACCCAACTACAAGAATCTACATCTTGAACTCGCAGGCAAGACTCATCCATCACGGCATGATCGGTGAGATCTACATAGCAGGTGTCCAAGTCGCCCGAGGATACGTAGGTCTTGATGACCAAACAAAAGAGCGCTTTCTCCCAGATACTATCATGAGAAATGAAGAAACCATGTATCGCACAGGGGACCGAGGATACTGGAGCGAAACTGGCGAAATATGTTGCCTTGGACGAAATGACCGTCAAATCAAGTTGCGTGGATATCGTCTGGATCTGAATGACTTGGAGGTTCGCATCTCGCGAGCCGCACCCGAACTTTCTGGAGTCGCACTCGCTCGAAAACAAGATGAGCTCGTGGCAGTTGTTCAACCAGAAGATGTCGATATTTCACGGTTGAAAGCCAAGATATCTTCAGCTTTGCCCCGTTACGCCATCCCACATCACCTTGTTGCTCTGAAAAAGATTCCCATGACATCAGCTGGGAAGGTTGACTATCGCGCTGTTTCAGATGCCTGCGAAAGAGTTTCACAGAGCCAGACTGAGCCTTTGAGTGACATGCAGCGGTTGGTGTCCTGCATCGTCTGCAAAGTCCTTAGAATTGAAGATACGAAGCAAGTATCTCTCGACTCAGACTTTATCGCCTTAGGCGGACATTCCTTGAAACAGATACGTCTCGCTCAAATACTGAGTGAAACATTCAAGACGCGAATTCCTCTTCAACTGATCCTGTCCAACTCATCAGTTCGTGGGCTTTCAGATAGCCTACAAGCCCTGCTCGGCCCAGACCAATCAAAGCCTCGAGCTGGACCTTGCGCACGACTTGGTGACAGGGTCTCGCCTATTGAGCACGAGTGGCTCGTCAAGTACCAATCTCCAAGAGGGACTGCTTCTTTCAACGTCTGTTTTGCTTCCACTTTCGATAAAGCATCAGTTTGTAGAGACAGGTTGATCTATGCATGGAATCAAGTTTTGCAGAGACACAAAATTCTATCGTCGCGATTCAGCCTTGATGGGGAGGCTTCAACGAGATACTTTGACCAAGTACCACCTCGCGTTGAAGCCTTTTCTAATTTTGACCTTTGGAAACAAGCAAACCGTCCTTTTGATCTGACACTCGAAAGTCCCATACGTGTCATCGTGGCCAGGAACAAGCTTATGGTTGTCATCAGTCATGTTGTAGCAGATTACACCACACTCAGTCTTCTTCTTCAGGATGCATCTCGGCTCTATCATGGGCACCCGGTACAAAAGAGACCTATCTACGCTGACTCTACGTCGCTGATAGATTCCTCTTCCGAATCCGCGATTGATTTCTGGAGGGATTATCTAAGAGATCTACCGCAAGCGCCAAAGCTGTTACGCGATTCACCGTTGAGAACCACCTATCAGGGGTGCTCTTTCACTATGCAGTTTGACCACCATCTTTCGACTTCTATCATGAAGCTATCTGCAACAAGAATGTGCAGTAATCAGCAGTTAGCTCTCGCAGTTGTTGCTGTTTGTCTTCACCAAGATGCGAGTGATATGGACATGGTTATCGGCGTGCCTTCAATGCACCGACAAACCGAAGATGAACTACAGACGATTGGGCTGTTTCTCCAACCGTTGCCTGTCAGACTAAAGTATCCCAAGGTCACTCAACGCTCGTCTTTTCTTCAATCAACTCAATGTTCCATGCAAGCCGCAGTGGCACATGCGATTTGTTGGGATCGCATTGTCGATGCACTAGACTTCAACCGCCAATATCCTAATCATCCCATTTTTGACATAATGGTCACATTTCTAGATGGCAGAATGATGAGCCAACTAAAGTTGGATATCCCGTCTTTTGAATCTCGCCATATATGGGCAAATGGTGCCAAGTTCAAGCTGATGTTTGAGTTTACGGAGGTTTCGGATGGTAGTTTGATGCTCAGGATAGAGTATGATGACTCGTGTATCTCACTACGTGAGGTGGAAGAACTTGCTTCCAGGGTCCAGGTCACTTTGGAGATGTTGATAGAGAACGGGTTGGATTTTGACCGGATTTTATGTTAAGCAGCAAACTCACGCCGACTCAAATTACATTTCTTTACAAAATAAATTCTGTAACTTGCTAGACAGGCAATCCCATAGATTCTCTAGTTCTGGTGAGCAGAGCCACTATTCCTGATCTTGTCCTTTTACTGATCGATCCTCGATTATCTGTCCTTTGCGTGAATATGACGCCAATCACCCCATATCGGATGACAAGTTCAAAATTAGCCCAGCTCTGGAGAAACCACCATCCCCTTTAAGGATGTCGCGAACCTTGAGGGATAGGCGACACAAAATGCACAATTCTATGCGGCCCGAAAGTTGCGGAGACATAGCGGCCGGAGACTCAGCGGTAGCCGGACGTATGCTAAACCTTTGAAGTGTAAGACCAGTTTGCCTCCGACGTAGAGATGTCAATTCGCAGATTCCATACAGAACATAATAATTTACATCCATTTTCACCATTTCAGTCTACTAGTTATTTTGTGGATATCGTTCTATTACCCTCCCAGCCCTGAATCATGACCTCGACTGAGATTCTTTCTCCTCGTATGAGAGATACTGTAGCAGCAATTTTGCCGACAGTTTCATCAACTCTGACCGACAGATCTTCTGATAAGATCGATCTTGCCACAGCCGAGAACTGGCTCATTCGACCTGAGCTTCAACGTCTCTACAAGGAAGCTATTCAGAGCCATTTGAAGGAAGAAGTAGGTGCGACCTCAGTAATCGTTTGCATTATAAAGCTCATCTCAACATTAGAATTTGTCCTACGCTCATAGCTTTGG
Source organism: Fusarium tupiense (assembly GCA_013364945.1). NCBI lineage: Eukaryota > Fungi > Ascomycota > Sordariomycetes > Hypocreales > Nectriaceae > Fusarium > Fusarium tupiense. Next base: position 65,260 of record JABEEO010000419.1, on the reverse strand, counting down.
TGGCGATGCACTGCTGCTTGAATCGGCAGCAGACTTCTTTAACACTTACTTTAAGCCGCTTAACCCTGTCCTCCCGAAGCACATAGTAGCTACACCTGGCGCTACATCGTGTCTTGATTCACTTTTATTCAGCATTTGTGATGAAGGGGATGTTGTGCTGGTACCCGCACCGTACTGGAGTTTGTGATCCATCCCATTATCGAGACAAGCACTAATCAGTGCAGATGGTTTTGATTTTCATTTCAGACTCCGGGCCAAAGTAAAGATAGTGCCAGTCATAACAAGGTACGAAATACCTGTCGATGGGTGTAACTACGAGATACTCCATGGATCCTTACTTTCATCCTTAAATGAAGCATATGAAGGTATCGCAGACAAAAGCCGCGTGCGAGCTCTTATCGTGACCAATCCACGTAATCCATTTGCCCAGTGTTACCATGAAGCAGATCTCAGAGGAGCAATTCTCTTTTGCCAAAAAAATGAATTGCACTATATCTCTGATGAGCTATACGCCATGAGTGACCTGCAAAGAAAACGAGGGTATGACGGTAATGGCGGAGCGCCTTTCGTCTCTGCTCTCAGGTTGACTTATGAGCACCCTGAGTTAGAGGATGAAAAGCTTGAGCTCTTGTCTTCAAATAAAATCCATGTTATATGGAGCTTGAGTAAGGACTTTGGTTCAAGTGGCTTGCGTCTGGTGAGGCTGATTATCCTACAAATACTTCGATGACTAACATACTATAAAGGGATTCCTCATAAACCAAGATGCTAGCTGCAAAGCTTTGCTAGCTTCGGTCTACGTATTATCAACCATTCATACCTCCTGTCTCTCCTCCATCGCAGCAACCCATCTTCTCAAATCAAAAGAGCTACCGATTCTCATTGAACTAGCAGCAACACGTCTTGCAGAAGCTCACAAAACTGCTATGGCACGATTCCGCGAATGGGGAACTCCGTTTATATATCCGCATGCTGGTCCCTATGTTACGGTGAAATTGTTGAAGCAGGCCGAGAACCGTGAAGAGGAAGACGAGGGACTTGAAAGGCTGAGACAAGCTGGGGTAGTGGTCACAAGCCTTCGCGGCTTCGGAGGCTGGAAGGAATTTTATGGTAATCTGAACCACTACGGCTGGGTAAGAATGACGGTTGCAGTTCCAGAGGCTAGATTACTTGACGCGTTGGATAGAATTGCAGATACTATGAAGTACGAGGAGAAAGAAGGTAGCATGCAAGTTTGTTAATTCAGATGGTTATGGCTGAAGCCTAAATTGTGGCAGCTAGCTGGCATGCTTCATGAAGTCCAGTATGGTACTTGTATCTCTTCTTGGCTTAATTAGCTCATAGAAATATTCATTTACTACTAATTAGATCCGCTGTCTAGGCTTTTTATAAGGAGTTCACCCCTAGTCAAAAACAAAGTGCACATCTGAGCAACGAGCCTTTTTTGCCCATCCGCTCCAGTTCCACGAACATCCTTGGAGAACTCATGAACGATCTTCAGAGCTCGCTGCAATTCCTTATGCAGTATTCTTTTTGTCATCGAGATCTGCTCTTCAGGATCCAGTTCAAACACACCAAACTGCAAAATCGGTGATGTCGTGGCTGAGCTTCGTTGATGACTCCATGCCTGGCCTTGAACCATGCCTTCAAACAGTACCAGTATGAGATCCAGCACTGAATATACAGTCATGTGACAGCTACGACAAGCTTTGTACTCGTCCTGGTCCATTATAGTGGCTAGATCTGTCAAGCATGCTTTGTTAACGCGCAGGATCTCGTCAATGGAATGTGTTTTGGATCGGACATGGTGTTCGAGTATGAGTATGATCTTGGATAGTGCTGCAACATGAGGAAATTGGCGACCATCGAACTGGATCTTTCTTGTAGCTGATGCCAAGGATGCAGCTACCGAGGAGCTCGAATATTCTGGGCTAGGAGGAAATTGTTGTGGTGGTCCTCCGCTTGCGTGTATTGTTGAATCGCCGTCCAGGTCTATTATGTCGAGTGCCATGTGATCCATATTGAAGTCAAAGTTCAGACCTGAGTGGAAATCACTTGACCTGTTGGATGCAAGAGTCGAATCGCCGTAGAGACCAGCATCAGCACCACTGCCAGTACCAGTACTAAAGCAATCAAAAGCTTCAAAGGTTGCAGAATTGCTCGAAGGTGATGCCAGAGCAGACTGTGACAAGTCAACACTGGTTGAGCTATGCCGTGTTCTTTGTTGGTCCCCATTTTGATTCTGCTGTGAAGGCCCTTGGTTTCCTCCTGTCAATTGTGACAATTGTTTATTCTTGCGTGACATTCTTCCAACCATGGAGACTTTGTAGCAGCAGTTGAGTCCCGCTTGTCGACACCGAGCGCAGCCTGTCTTTTCCCCACTGCACCGAACCTGACGTGCGCGCTTGTCAGCCTTGTCGATCCACAATCACATCACTGCAGCTTGTTGGTTCTGCCATACCTTGGCACTGTGGCATTCAGTGCACGCGGCTCTCAATCGAGCAGGCTTTTCTCTCTGATGCACAGTCATAGCACCGTAACGCCAGGGTGGCTGAGAATAATGCAATTGAGACTACTCTTTATGTGTCCTTTCGAAAACAATCAACGAGGGTGCTATTGGCTGGGTCGTCAAGTTTATCCTACGTTAGTCAGTGCAGCCGTGGCAGAGTTGTGGATCCTGGTACACGATCCAGCAAGGCCGTTGGCTATAAACTGCTAGCCATCAAGGTTACATCGACTAACTTGGCCCCCATGAGCCCATGGTCGCTAAACGATAATCACTCGGAAATCGCGCAGTGTGCACCGATTCGAATCATTCGTGGTGTCAATCAAGCTTAATAAATCTACGCGTATAGGGTGTCCAATAGGATAGATTCTTCAACTAACGCCCACTTCCCTAATGCCGTGCGTTCATCCATGAAACCCTTGTGGACTGTATCGATTCCTCATACTTCGGCTTGTGCCCAGTATTCTACAAAGTGGCAAGAAAGCATGCATGCTTAGCCTTGTACAGTAGTGCCTCACTCTTCTAATGGGTCCCCTCCCCATCTTCCTTGTCTTCTTTCTGCCAAATAGCTAGCTTTCCTTCAGTCTTCCACTTGCGAATATCTTTAACAGCGTTCTCACAAGCCCCTCTAGCCAGAGCCGTATAATTGACCTCTATGTCCTTAGCAGCCTGCGTCCCAGGCTCAATGCTGTCAAGTTTGAGTTCATACATGGCTGTCAGGAACAGTTCAGGTCGCTCATTATCCTGTTTCTCTACTGTGCCGTGGGATAGCAGGAAGGTACTTTTGGCGCCTGTTGTGACTGTTTTTGCTTCAACCTAGATGGTGTGAGTTGAGCTGACACCAACATTTCAGAATGTGGGGGCGGACTTACATGAAGTGGTGGGGCGATGATAACATCCTGGATCAGATCCTCACCGGCCGCTGTGTGGACTGCACCATCGGCAAGGGTAAGCTTACGACGGAACTCGTTCTTTGTGCCAGATATAACCTCACAAGAGGCTACATATGGTGCAAAGTCGTGGGGGTTGCGGCCGCCTCGTCGAATTCCATACCAAAGTTCCGTCTCATTAAGAACCACGGTCTGATCTGGCGGGTTCACGGATTGAGTGAAAGCAATATTGAAGCTGAACATGGAGGGAGACATGATGTAATAGGGGCTCGTGAGCAAGTCTGAGCGATAATAAAAGAATGCCAGATAAAGTAATCCGTATTAGCTGAGTGGTGCGAACAAAGCACTAAGACATGAGCCCACTCATCAGTCATGCAGAGCTTCCCCTGCTAACGCTATCTATATATCTTTCGTATTGAATCATGTAGGCAACTATTGTTTTTGGTCTGGAATGCTTGCCGGCATCTGGGATGTGGATGGAACGCTTCGGCCCGCTTTGAGAAATCAACTCATAGTACTCCGTAAACCGAGAACCCTGGTGGCTAACTAGCGTCTAGGGTACCCGGTTGGAAGCCACTGACGATAGATTCACAAAGGAACTCTACGGTTGGGGCTATCAAGGTTGCCGAACGAAATATCTACAAGTCGGAATGAGTATTTTTCAAGATATCGAAGTTATATACATAAAAAGCGGAATATTACAAAGTATTTCTACATAGTAAATAACGTTGGCCCAGGGTGTTGGGATGTTACCTAATACCCTAAGCCCGGTATATCTTATCTTATCTGCATTCTTCTTATCTGATAAGACTGGCTATGTACATATTCGCCTCTATCCGTACTCCGTAATCTTTTATGTATCGCACTTTACACAGTTAAAACAACTACCTTAAGCACACTTCAGCGTCATTGGCTTATTGCCATGTGATTAGACGGGCAAACTGTATACGCATTGTGAGTTTGTATCAAATATAGACGCCACTGGCACAGTACTGGGCTAGCTAGCTAACTTTATTTCCGAGACTTGAACATGATCTCGGCCTGCGCATCAGGCAGAATAGCCAAACCATAATGGATCTGTCCTGGCTTATTCGTACCCTTTTTAAGCTTGACATCGTAGTTCATAAGCAGATGTGCAAGTACCACCTTAATCTGAGCGCTGGCGAAGAAACGACCCGGACATGCCCAAATACCATGCCCGAAATTGATGTTGTCAAGACCTGTCGACGCATGCTGGTATTTAGTCTCATTCCCTGGAACCTCACGAAGTGCAGAGAATCGAAATGGTTCGAACTTTTCTGGCTCGGGATATACTTTAGGGTCGTGATTGATGAAGTGGCTCATGATGGTCATACGTGTTCCCATGGGAAGGACGTCTCCGGTAGATGTCTTGAGTCCTTCTGGGCTCGTAACGATACGGGGAATATTTACTGTGCTGCGATTAGTACGGCGAAGCATGAAGCGGGAGGATGTCTTTGTTTACCTAGTGATGGGGGGCACAGGCGCTGAGACTCCTTGGCAAAGCTATCCAGCTTTTTTAACTTGGCCAATGAGTTCTTATCAATTACACCATCTTCTCCAAGAACTTGGGTCAACTCCTTTCGCATCTCTTCTACGTCTTCCTCAGGAGTGGCAGCCAGATCAAAGGCAATGTAGGTCAAGGCGTTGGATAAATTGTAGATCGAAGCAAACGTTGCCAGGAGCTGATCTCTGCCAAGCTCCTGAACTGTGGGGGTCGTTTTGTACTGAGAAATGAACCAGTCGAGCAAATTGCCCCCAACGGGTTTCTCTTTGTTAGCCGAAGTAGGAGATGAGCTCTGTTTCTCCTCCAAAAGTGGCGCCAGTTTCGCCTCATTATTCTTCCGCTGACGCTTCAAGCTTCGTACCTGGGGGAGAAATGGAGCGACAAAAAACCGGATCGGCTGAGGGATCATCTTGAGAATCATCCAAGCCTTGGAGACATCGGCTGTATAGTTGACATTGGCCTCGACCCAGTCTGGGTCGCGACTGAGTGGAAGCCCCACGAATGCCCTCCCAGACATAAGCGATGCGACTCTGCACATGGCCTTGCGAGCAACAACAGGCGTCCAGTCTTTACATGGGCCGATTGTGTTCGAAATTGCATATTCGACCTCCTCGGTGAAGGACTCGAGAACGGCCGGGGTGTTGCGGGTGAGAACGTTGCGCATTGCTGAGTCGAATTCGTCTGACTTGGTACCCATGTAGGTGTATTCTCCGAGAAAGACATCGTAATGGTGCTTTCTGAATACTGTTAGTGGTTGAACAGACAAGTACCATCGACCAACTTACTTAATTGACACAACTGACTCGGGGAGCCCACGAATTGTGTCTACATCGGCGGGCGGTAGAACAGCCATTTCCATCCCTGGCAATTCGAGCATAAAAGGCGAAGTCGGGTACTACAAAACCGAGTCAGCTCTGAAGCTGAGAATTGGTTCAGAAAATAGATGACCTTTTCGTACGCCTCGGAAAGAACAGCCAATACATTATTGTCCCGTAGTTTGAATACTGGTAGTCTGTGCCTCGTTTTCGGTCTGACCATACGGTATGTGCCATAGGTCAACGCCAGTAGCAAGGCAATACCGTAATAAAAGGGCACATGTTGCAGCTTTTCAGCTTGGCTAGTCAAATGCTGTACCAAGCCCATCGTGAAGAAGTGAAGTGAAGTGATAATAAAAGTTTGATGGATCTGCTGGGAAGGCTGCTGCTATCGAATAACTATGAGGAAGTGAAGAAAAGGACACCATACAGTTCAAATTCAAGGCTCGCTGAGATGTTTCGATTAGTAGACCATACACGCGGGCCGCATTATTCATCCTGTCAACCCTCCCTACAGTATATAGGAATCTACAATAGCGCCATTTCGGCAGCACTAATAATCTACATCTCCAAATCCCAGCCTTTGACAATGAAGGGCACCGACACGGTTTGGTACTTCGCTTACGGCTCCAACATGGCCAGTACAACGCTCAAAAAAAGGCAGCTAAGCCCAAAAGACTCTCGGCCTGTCTTTGTGCCCTCTTACGTCCTTTGCTTCGACGTGTTCGGTGTCCCGTACAAGGAACCCGCCATGGCCGGCATTCGAGAGAGGACTCCAGTCGACGATACGAAAGCGACGCCGCCGGTGCATGGGATGGCTTACTTGCTATCACGGGAAAAATATCATCGGCTCATAGTCTCCGAAGGAGCGGGCGTCGCCTACGTCGAAATGGAGTTGATAGCCCGGACTTGTTCAACTGGGTTTACGGGCCGAGCGGCGACTTGTGAGGAGATTCCGGTGCGGACCTTGATAGCGAGATTTCCATTCCGGCCCGAAGCACTTCCGAGCATTCGGTACATGGTAGGCTTTGTGGACCTACGCTGTTACTATGATCTGACTATGGCAGGGGTTATTGATTCAGGGGTCCGAGGAATCCGGCATGCCAGCCTCGTACCAAGACTATCTACGCGGTTTACCTGCATATCACAAAAGTCTCTCCAAGTATGAAGAGTTCGGCGCGTCACTCTTTATCGGCTTTTGGATGCCTGTACTCAATGGTATAATGAAAAGAGTTAAGCGGAGACCTAATTCGGACGGTAATGTAGACCCCTGGGTCGGGCAGTTGGTTAGGTTAGTTTTTATCATTATGTGGCTCTACTATGATACCATACACAGCCGTATCTGGGGTCGAAACGGTGGAAGGAATCTGATTAGAACTACTTAAAGATGGCTCAGTGCTAGCTTTATTTCACCCTGGAAACCATTTACTTGATGAAGCATGGCTCCAATACCTGATGAATTCTTGTCCCAGGCGCATGCCTTGCTGAAAAGGGTTCCATTGATCGGTTAGTAAAATTTTCGCCATCATACTCCGTTACTCACGGGTAATAAAGATGGACACAATGACTTTCCTTACATGATTCGTGGATGGTTTCAGAACAACTTTGAGCTCTTTCATTCTGGGATTCAAGATATGCCTATCGGCCAAACAGATCTGACTCGACTAAGACAAGGCCTCATTGGTGGTCAATTCTGGAGTGCCTTTATACCAATGTTCGACTACCTCAAGTTCGGATTTCACTGTAACTCTTCTGATTCTTCTTAGTCCAAAAACCAACGGCAGACTCGGCAAGCTTGAGTGTCTGTTGAAGACTTTGCAGCAGATTGACACTATTCACTTACTCATTGAGACCTTTTCTGATTATTTCGGGGCGGTCAACTCATCAAAGGACATTGAAACGATCTTTAGATCAGGAAGGATTGCTAGTTTGATCGGTGTTGAAGGACTACACCAGACTGCTGACAGTGCTTCCGTTGTAAGGCTGTTTCATAAACTTGGTGTTAGATACATCACTCTTTGTCACGATGATGATAATCGATATGCTGATTCGTCGGTAAGTATTTGAGGTCGGTTGAAAGACTTGGCTAACGGTATGTCAGAACGGAAATAGTACAAATGGGGGTTTATCTAGCCATGGCCTGGATATGATACGTGAGATGAACCGTATCGGCATGTGAGCTGTCTCAAGTTCCTTTTGTGATAATACTGTTGGTACTGACCCTCACAGGATGATCGACTTGTCGCACACAACCATGGACACTCAGATACAAGCACTAAAAGTCTCTCAAGCCCCGGTCATATTCTCTCATTCCTCCTGGTGAGTCCTCAACTACTTAACTAAGGAACTAAAAATCTCACCGACTCAGTAATTCACTACTACCCAGTCCTCGTAACGTCACAGATGAGGTCCTAGATCTTCTCAAGACAAATAAAGCCCTCATAATGATATGTTTTCTCCCTAACCTTGTTAGCGCCGACGGAGTTCAGGGGGCTGCGATCGATCATCTCATTGACCATATCCTATATGCAGGTCAAAGGATAGGCTTTGAGCATGTAGGCATTGGCTCTGACTTTGACGGTATGCTAGAGGGACCAAGAGATTTGGATGATGTATCCAAGTACCCGCTCCTTGTTGGAAAGCTTCTGGAGCGTGGACTCTCAGAGGATGTTATCGCACAAGTACTTGGCGGTAATGTAATTCGGGTTCTCGGTGAGGTGGAAGCTGTATCGAGGCATCTGGAAGGTCAGGTACCTGTGTTATCGGATCAAGTAGAGGAGGTATGGACACCAGACCAGAAGGATATACTGATTAAGATGGGAACGTTGAGAAGATCTCAGTCTCTGGTACTTCATGAAGACTTTGAATAGCAGAAATTATATATTAAATAGAACGGATTTTTGCAAGAGCCCATTGCCGGAACTCGATATTTAAACCATTACCAATTATAGTGCACTTTTTAATTGCTATATAATCAGGAATAGTTTACATAACTACTGTAAAGCAAATATATTAATGTGTCGAAGTACAAGCTTCGCCAGCATGTAACCTTACTCACAATCTTCTTTAAAAACCTTACTTATATAATAGATCTACCTACATAGAAAGAAACACTTAATCTTCTTGACGACTAGCTAATTATACCAACAAACATCACCTAACACTAAACTACATGATCAGGAAGGCTACAGAAACAGCAGCAAGCCCGACCATTGCACCGTGAAGTGACATCCCCCGAGCTGCAGCACCAGTGACTTCGGACGGAGTAGGCGTGGGCACTGAAGAGGTTCCAGCAGCCTTGTGCGTCTCATGTGCATGAGTTCCGGCAGCGGATGTCTTGTCACCCGGCGTGGGAGTCGCGGTGGCCTCTGCGGCCTGGAGCTTTTCAGCTCCTTTGGTGATGATGGCGGGCATCAAGCGGGTCTTGGTGTTCATTTCATACTTCGATATGGACGTGGTAACCTTTTCGCCAGCCGAGTTCACGCTCTGGATCCAGATATGGCAGCTCGCTTCGGCGGTCTTGATCTTGCAGTTCAGATCCTCGGAGCTAAGCATGGAAGGTTAGTTTGGTAGACGAGAGGTTACTTGATGAACTGGCTTACAAGTAAGAAATCTTGTCGTTCCCATCAAACGAGTAGTTGATAGACAAGGTTTCGGGTCCTACGACCACGGTCTGGGTCCCGATGATTTCGCATTGAACATTGTCGACGTTCTCGGGGCAGTGAAGGGCGAACGTGGTGACTTGGGGACTGGCTGCCACTACGGAACCGTAGACTGACTTGATTTCCTCAACAGGAAAGAAGACATCGAGAGTTGTTGTTTGCGCAGAAGCGAGGGCACTCAATAACGGAATGAGGATAATGGGGGAAATCATGGTGATGTTGGATGACTGATTGACACCAGATCAAAAGAATCAAAGAGAGAAAGAAAGGGTAATGATCTACAGTAGCATTTGTGCTGCATAATGCTAAATGGAGCAGTTCTTATTAGTTATGTTATCTGCTGAGCCTTCGGTCCGGACACTTTTTCTGGCCCTCGGACACATTCTATCTCCCACGCTAAGCAAATGCTACGGCAAGCAAATGCGACGAGGCGAGCACCTTGATGGGCTACGCCATCTCGTAACGAGCATAGGGGTAGGAAATGGTATGGACGCTTGTCCCAGATGGAAACTAAATGAGCCAATCGGCCTCCGAAAGTTGGTGTCACTTTGCATTGACAGTTTGTGGCTGCATTGTGAGCTGGAGAGCTGGAATCGGATTGCAATTACCATGTAGGATGACGGTGAGTTCGTCTAGCTGGAAGCTAGTATGAATGCAAATCCTTCATCTTAATCCTCAATGTTATACCATGATGGAACTTCGGTAGCCGAAGCTGGGATCCGAATTAATGATGAGGTATTCTGGCTGAGCGAGATCATACAAGGTATATGTTTATGGACGCACCGATGGAAGCATTCGTTGTTTATCTTATATTCAATACCTCTACCATAAGCGAAGTGTCCATATATCCTAACACAATTCTTTTCTGCCCCAAATTAAAACTTACATGCATCCCGAAGAAGGATATGTAACACCTTCTGTCCTTACCCTAAAAAGTAGTTAAAATTCTAGAATATCTAAGCCTAGTAGCAGATGACAGAAAAGACTTGGTTGTACGATGTTGACATGCTACTTGGCCGTGTTTGCCTTCTTAACACTCTTCCATTCCATACCAATAACTCCTGCAATAGACAGTGCAGCCAACGCTACCGAGAGATACCATGTCTCTGTCAGTGCATCGTTATATGCCTTCAAAACTCTGTCATAAAACTTAGGATCAACGACGTCCTTCAGATCTGTAGCCCCAACTTGCGCGATAAGATTAGAACTTTCTCCCACCGTTTGTGAAATCTTATGCCCAAGGAGATTACCAAAGATGCTCTGAGCCGCTGATATAGATATTGCACCGCCGAGCATCTGGGAGAGTGTGGTAATGGCAGTTCCAATTGGAATATCAGCTTCTTCAAGAACAACTTGGGACGCAATGATACCCAGTTGGATACCACAACCAACTCCTGCCCCGAATAAGAATTGATATGCGATCCATTTGGGATGGCCAGTGTCCGTCTCAAAAGTTGTAATGAGGCCTGCCCCAACGGTGGTCAAGATACAGCTTGCATAAGCAAAGGGCACATAATGCCCGATAGTTGTGACTCCTCCACCTGCCACAAGCGAGAAAATGACCACTGACAGAATCATGGGGAGACACATAATTCCTGACTTGACAGCAGAAACACCTTTGATAGCTTGGAACCATATAGGTATATAAAAGACGATTGTGAAATAGGCAGCGCTGAGTAGGAGGGTAAAGATACTCGCAGACACAAGAGTCCTTTGGCGAAATATTCGAGGTGGTACCGTAGCCTTGTCTCCCTTCCACGCCTGTACAGCAACAAAAGCAGTGAGGAGGACAACACCGAGGACAAGAGGACCTATGACCTTGCCGGAACTCCATGAAAACTTTGTCCCTCCCCACTGCAGAGCGAGCAATAGGCATACAACACCGGGAAGGAAGCAAAGGGTCCCAATGGGATCTAGATCATGTACATATGATGTCCAGGAGCCTTGGGAGCGGCGCTTTTGCTCCGGGATACGAACGGTAAATATGGCGGTAATCAGGGCAACGGCACCTACGGGTAGGTTGATATAAAAGCTTTGCTCAGTTAGCCTTCTGCTGTATTGTATTGTCTTGTGAATACAACTTACCACCATCGCCAAGTAACGTGGTCAACGAATGCTCCCCCCAGCAATGGTCCAATAACAGACGCAACGCCATAAACAGATCCAAACATGCCGTTGTCTACAACTCTCCGTTAGAGTCATTTCACCACTCAAGCAGAAAACACATACACATGGGCCTTTTCTCCAGTGGAACAGAATAAGCGATGATGATCATGGCGCCTTGGAATATACCAGCAGATCCCAGTCCCGCAATGGCACGGCCGACAATGAGAGCTTCAGACGTCGGGGCAGCTCCGCAAATTGCTGAGCCAACTTCAAAAAGCACCGTTGCAACAATGAAAACCCATTTTATGTCGAACAGGGTGTATAATTTCCCAAAGAGGAGTTGGAACGAGCATGTTGTTAGGAGGTAGGATGAGCCGTACCATCCTATATCGTCGAGGGACTTGAAATCATCGGAAATTCGAGGTATTGCAGTCGCAATGATTGTGTTATCCTGTATTCTATAGTTAGACACGGGAGGTATCTTGAGTAACCCGCGATACTCACGAGAGCGACTAAAAGTACAGCGAGACAAAGCCCGATGATTAGAGAGGTGAGACGGAGGCCACTGGGATAATCTGTCCCTGGAGTGCTTGGGGAATTATTTCCAAGAGTTGCGTCCCTTTCCTCTGGCGAAGAGCATTCTTTGGAACCCGCACCTTTGTTCTTTTCGCACTCAGCTTCCACGGTCATCCTGGCTGCGGTAGAGATATCGTCCGAGAGAATTGAATGCTTCGCCGAATAGGATTTCAAAATTGAATAGCGATGTTTTTTACAAGCGATATAGAATAGTATATGCTAATACCGTAATGCAATGTGTTCCGAGTTAGTCTACTTTGGGTCACTACCAGCAACGGCCCGAACCCTGGACTCTGTCGGCCACCGGTTATATTGTAGGAGGCATGTCACACCGACAGCTTTGAAACAAATACCTCACCATTATTTCATAAGTTTGAATGATGTGGAGAAGGGCCAAGATGCGCACCAGACTACCAATGGCTATCCATTAAAGAGAAGTAACTGTCGTTATTAATATTTATATATAATATGGTATTTGTAAACAAAGCATCGAAAGCTCTCGTCATCATCACCTACAGCCGCCAATCACCATGTCTTTTCTCATAAGCCACCCTACTCCGGGCCTCTCTTTCGGCTCTTTCACAGCCGCTCACTTCCTTTGTACAGCTGCCCTAGGCTTCACAACCAAGGATCAAGCTTGGATCCGTCGAGTTGCCTGTATCTCGATATTTCTATTGACAGTTATTGGTGATCGCACCGCTTATGCCGTATCGGACAACGCTAGTATCCGATGCCTTCTTGTAACCTTTTCCTGGGTTCAGGCATTCAATGCCAACTCGCTACTCTGTCTGTCAAAGACTGAGTATAGGACCTTGAAACAAGACATAAAGCAAGATACCACGCCCAAGTCTGTTTTCGTGGGCGATGATGCTTATGGCGATGGATCATTTTTAAGCCGCCTCATCTGGGCTCTCGCCATGCAGTGGAATCTGCGCCGCATCAAAACAGCCAGACCAGCCCGAAACACGCCTACGTTCTCCTCCAAAGACCCAAGTTATATTCCATCACGGGGTCGATTTTTATTGACCCGTATTGGTGTCATCTTCGCTTCTATGGCGTACATGACCATCGTTGGTCTCCAGCCTGAACCAACTCGCGAGGATCTTTCTGGTGACAGAGTTAGATTCTTCTCGCGATTGAATGAAGTAACACCGTACGAACTTCTTCAGAGAGCTATTTCAACCGTTACTTGGCTTTCTGGAATTGGCACAACCAGCGAGATTTGCTACAACGTAATCGCTGTCGTGTTAGTGGGCTCGGGTCTGAGTGAACCCGTCATGTGGCCTTCTTGGTTTGGCTCTTTTACAGAGGCTTATAGTGTGCGCAGGTGGTGGGGGTTAGTTTTCATTCCACTATCACTTTCATCCATCAGTACTGACTCTTTTTATAGCATTTCATGGCATCAAACCTGGAGATGCTTCCTGACAGATCATGCCGATTGGGTTGTATACGACATATTGAACCTCCCCAAGGCTTCGCCAATTACTCGCCATACCAAGAACCTGGTTGTATTCTATATATCTGGGTTAATCCATCTGGCACCAGATCTTACCATCGGCATGCCTGTAAACGAATCATCTGCGATAGTGTTCTTCACTTTTCAGGCAGTTGGTATTATGATCGAGGACCTTGTGCAAAACTTGAATGATAGGATTGGACTGGTCAAGAGTCCCATTGTGGCGAGATGTATTGGATATGTTTGGCTTATGGCTTGGCTTGTTTGGACAATCCCGTGGTGGTCGTTCGTTTGCACAATGTATATGAAGGCTGGACAGGATGACTTAATTTCTCTGATATAAGGTGATAATGCTTAATTTTGAGAAATATAATAAATACAAGTATAACCACTATTAGCCTTCTTGTAAATAGACATAAACTATATCTATAGCAATAGCAAACCCATCACAGTTTTGTTATAGCACTGGCATGGTATGAATTGTCAGGTAAGGCAGTAGAACAAGAGATAGCATCAGTAAGTACAACTATTAACATAGTAGACTTCAGCAACGAAGGTGCACCTGTAAAACAGCCTGCAGGCGCTGACGTTGCTATATCGTGCCTGGTACCAATTACCAATACAGCTTGCCAGATCAGAAACTCTTATCGCGGAGCTCCAACTTAAATTGAGGGAGCATCACGTGACTTTGCTTCGTAATGTACATGTTTGAACTTTTGAACAGCGCTATCCTCAGCCTTTGACTGTAGCAATTGGTTAGTCATGATGGAAAATGTCTAACTTGTTAGCTAGATTTGTCATTTGCAGTTGAGGCTCGTGGCTGAGTGCTTAAATCGCAGACGGAACTTAGAACAGCGACACCCGATTTTGTTGCCCCGATCACCGACGGGCTCGGCGAAATTACACATGCTTCCGTGCTAAGTTTACATCGTACAGCCCGTAAAAGAGACCCAAGCATGACCTCAAATTTAATACTTCAGCTGATATCAGAACAAAGTTCTAAAACTCTTTCAATCTTCTCTTTTTTTACCATCCTCGAACTTTCACAATGTCAACCACATTCCGTAAAGTCGTCATTCCCAAGTACGGCGATGCATCAGTCCTTGAAATCGCCGAGGCCACTCTCCCTCAGCCTGCTGCAGGGGAGGTGCAAGTTGCACCTATATACGCCGGGTTTTCTGGTGCTGACATCAACATGCGGCGTGGTGTCTACCCAAGCCAGGAGAAGCCACCACTGACCCCTGGCTACTGTCTCGTCGGCACAGTAAAGACCAATGGCAGCGGAAGCTCCAAGTTCAAGGCTGGCGACACTGTCGCATGCCTGACCAAGTATGATTCTCAGGCTCAGCTGGTCAACCTGCCGGAGAAACATCTCATCCCCGTCCCTGACGGTTCCGCCTTGGATCAGGTGACAGGCCTCATTCTGGACTGGGCCACCGCCTACGGCATGGTTCACCAAGTTGCCAAGGTGACGAAGGGACAGAAAGTGTTTATCCATGGCATCAGTGGCTCTGTTGGCTATGCTACCATGAAGCTTGTCCAGCTTCTGGGTGCGACGGCGTACGGCACAGCATCCGAGAGGAACCACGACGCTGTCCGGGAGCAGGGCGGCATCCCCTTTGTCTATACCGATAAGAATTGGATCAAGGCCATGAAGGACGAGGGAGGCGTCGACGCCGTCTTTGATTCCATCGGCTTCGAGAGCTTCCACGAATCCTACGACATCCTCAATAGCCACGGCATTGTCGTCGGCTTCGGCGCCAACAAGCACTCTCTTACCAACGAGGCTCCTGTCTCGGCCGTATGGCCGACTGTTAAGTTCTTGCTGAAGGGCCAAATTCCCTGGAGAGGGAAGAGAACCACCTTCTACATGATCAACCGAGACCAGCCAGACTATCAGCCCAATATGAAGGCTCTTCTCGATCTGCTTAGTAAGGGCAAAATCACGGTGCCCATTCGCAAAATCTGGGATATGGATGATATTCAAGAGGCCCATCGTCAGTGGCACAGCGGTTCTGGAGTTGGCGCAGTTATAATTCGGATACCCGAGTTGAAGTAAATGTACACCTGCCAGCTACGCCGGATCTCTGTTTAATTCCTAATTTTGTTTTTCTATCATATCTACGCCTGGCGGGTGACCAATCGCATCCCAGACGCCAGACGCCTGCCCCTCAAATCTGGGCGCACCATCTAATTACGACGAGCATACGTCAAATCCATGTACATAGATAGCCCATTTACCTATTCTCTTATAGACTCTAAGAACTCTAGTGATTAATATAACTCAACTTTGTCCAGTGTCCTATAAATTGTTACTGCCCTTAAAGCGCATTATACAAGGACAATACCTATTCTCGGTATCCAATCCAAATTGGCTCGATCAAGTGCTCCGGGATAGAGTCATGCCCAGATCAACCATGCTCCCATTCATCTGTCTCCAGCAACATCAGCCCCAAAACGATAGTTCCAGATCTCTTTCGTATCTCCTTCATTTCTGTAGGAAAACTACAAATGCATCTTCAGTCACTATATTGGTCATTGATGAATCTTCATGGTGAAAGATGGAGGCCACCCTAGTTGTCAGAGCTTGAAACGGCAGCCAGCCTAACTGATCAAATATCTCCTAAGCTACCTCCCTCATAGTCCCAGTCTCAAGATCGAGTGCATAACCCACAATTTGAGTTTCTGCTAGTAAAAATGGCCATCTCTTAAGTTCTTCCATGTCCTGACGAATACTCTCATCAAGGCCGATACTAACGGATAATTCGATTAGTACAGCAAACGTTCCCTGGTGAATAATACTTACTCTCTGAAGGTACCAAACCACTTGTCTTTGATCGAAGCAGCGTGTCCAGGGGTTCTGTGACTGAGTTTTGATCATACCTCCTCCTCGGTAGTAAATACCGCGCCGCAGTCTAAATTATATCAGATAACGTGACTGTTGCTTGATTTGTACCGTCACTGATACATACCAGTGTGATGAACCACAATGATCAGGCCAATGGGAGCGATTGTCCCCATAACTTCAAGGCTTCGGTAAGCATCAACGGCCCGACCACCTGCGTTACGAATTACCAGGGCCTCTAGGTTGGCATTAGCATCAACAAAAGTCCAGTCATGTACGCAAAATGTTCACCTCCGTACTTAAGGCCAAAGTAGTCACGTGGGTCAACTCGAGCATCTGAACAAGTTACTTCGGCTGTTAGTATGCGACAATAATGAAGATCTGGGGCAGCTAATACGAACTGATGCAGATGGTTCCTGACTCGGGTATCATGGTGACCAGATCCCGCATGAGAGGTGGCGCTTGGTAATTTTCCAGTGATTCCCTAAAAAGATGTTAGCTTGTACACAATGGATTTGGTCAAGCGTGGCATACTCATTCCGCTTAAGGAACTCGTTAAGCTTTAGGTTGGCCATGGTTGGTGCAAGGTTGTAGTAGACTGCAAGATAGCAACTTATCGCATTATCGCCCAGACACAGAGATTGATATACAGCGCAATGATGAGGTAGAGTTTAAAAGTCCTACAGAGGAGTTTACGATTGGTTACCATGCTAAATGTACTCGCCCTCACACCGTATCTAGTACACCTACAGTCAAGTTCACTAAACATTTCTCAGTGAGTTTCATTGGGGGATCCAGATACAGTCATGATTCCGACATGAGCGGAGTCATTTTTGATTCGATGGCGAATCACAATCTCGGACGGCTCAACTTGTTGAGGGCTCCACTAGTAGCCCGGGTATGTGGAGTCCTTCCGAGTAGTAGAGGCCGGCACGGGAGCAACTATCAGCCCGACTGTAGTAGCCTCAGTCAAGGAGGACGCATACTAGATTAGACGATGACGAACAACACCGATTAGTCTATTTGGACAGCGTGTTATGATGCAAATGTGGGATGAATAGTAATCCGGATTCTTTACCAAATACTGCTCTGGCTCGGTCGATGCGATATCATCAACAGACCAGGAGCCCATGGCTCGGAGCCCGGAGCGGACGAGCGGTACAATCTTGCACTGCTCTGGCATGAAGACAACGTGATTCAATAAGCCCACTATCACCTCAAGTGCACGTCAATCTACTATATAATGTTCCTTCGTCCAACGTCAGTCAAAGGTTTTAGTAACAGACATATAAGACTTGAACTTCCAGATACTGAATCATAGCTCAAACATTGACCAGAATGGAAAAGAAGATCATTACTATTGTGGGCGTTACGGGAACCCAAGTAAGCTACTGGGACTCCTCACCAGTTATCAGAGGACTAATAACGAGCAGGGCGCTTCCGTCGCCGATGTCTTCCTCCAGGAAGGAGGTTGGCATGTCCGAGGCACCACTCGCGATCCAAGCAAGCCGTCCAGCCAAGCTTGGGCTGACAAGGGTGTCGAGCTTATCGAAGCCAACATCAATGACGCTGCGACGTTGAAGTCGGCATTTGCCGGATCCAACGTGATTTTTGGCGTCACTGATTTCTGGACTGTTGTGTATGACCCAAAGACACAAGCCCTGGCCAAGTCGACTGGCCAGACCGAGACCGAGATCGCTTACGAGGCCGAGAAGCAACAGGCTCGAAACATTGCAGACGCTGCATATGCTACAATTGAAACGTTGGATCGACTAGTCTTCTCAACTCTCTCACATACGCGCAAGTGGAGCAACGGCAAGTATACGCATAACCTCCACTTTGACGCAAAGTGGGAGGGCGCGGAATACCTCAAGGCCACCTATCCAGCACTAGACAACAAGACCTCGTATCTGCAGGTTGGTCTCTATGTGACTAACTGGAAGAAGGGTCTGCATTTCGCCCGGCCAACCAAGGTGAGCTCAGGACTTGCACAAGTATTTGCCTCAAATAAAGGTGTGACTAACGTCTGTAGCAACCCAATGGTACTTTTAAGCTCAGTCTTCCCACGGATGGTGATGCACTTGTCCCATTGGTCGAGCCCCGAAAGGATACAGGTATGTATTCCGCTCCATGTTGTCTTCGAGAATTTGAACCGCTAAGACTAGACGTCCAGGCAAATTCGCAAAGGCTCTTGTCCAGGTTGAACCGGGCAAGAACCTGCTGGGCTATGGCAGCTTGATTAGCTGGAACGATTTTGCAGCTCTATGGGGAAAGGTTCATGGGGTAACTTGTCGCTACGAGCGCCTTGACCGCAAAGTCCTTGAAGCAGCCGTTCCTGGCTGCGTCGGCGAGGAACTGGCGGACATGTTTGAGTACATCAGCGAATTTGGTTACGATGGTCGTGATCCAACCATTGTTTATCCCGAGAACGTAAGTGCCCCCGACCTCAATCTCAAACTCTCGCTTACAACTAGAATAGCTTGGTGTCCATGTTCCAGTATATACTATGGAAGAGTATATCAGGGGAGAAGAGTGGCCTGAGGTTTGACATGGTCGCCTCCTGATAAACTAGCTTTCTACATTAGTACTACTGATAGAATTCGAACCACGTCAGCTAACGTCGACATTGTTCACTCGCCTAAATAGGCAACCATCCATCAAAGTGGCAACTGTGTACTAACGCTTCGTAGAAATTATGTCAAGGCTACCTTATGTAGGCAAGTTTATGTAAAACTGTTTGGTGGTGCGACCAGCCAGAAGCAAGCTTACATCACTATGCAATAAAAATCTTCCTACCTTGGGAACGCTGACATTATACTCAAGTGAATCACGATAATACGTTAAGACTCGCGTAATGGAAAGCCATTTCACATTGAGCAAGACAAGTGGACTAGTCATTTTAGGCATTCAAATATATATCACAACAAGAAATCTGTTCACTTCTGTTGCTCTCTCTCGATCCATTTGTGTAGAAACTTTAGTTTCGGTTGACCAGACCAAGCTCCGCTACTACTATATGCCTTTGTTGATGGAATCCACAAGCATTCAATACTTCCCGATCATGATAGTGGAATATTGGAGACTCTTTTGGCTGTGGTCACGGCTCAAACAGGCATAAATCTCTCTGGTTGAGAAGCATAACGTATAGTCAATTCGTTCTATAGGCAAATAATAACAATTCTAATAGAGGAACTCCTTCCTTCATGTATAACACTCGCTCTCGACATATTACTCTTTACCCAGTGTCTTGATCTTCCTTCCATACCAAGCCTAAAATTAAATATTAGCATCTTATCATGTTCAAGCAACAGAGAACTAACCGTTTCATAGCCAGCTCCAATGACATAGTTGCCAATCTTCTTCAGCAGCCAAGGGGTTGGAATAGAAATTGCAATGGCCCGTGCCTCGCTATCCTTCTTGCTCTTGTTCAGGAGAGTATTTGTCGGAACAGAGGGATCCAGCATTGCTGGCCTTGCTAGACCAACAATGTCAAGTGAGCCGCTTGCTAAGGCATCCTCTATCACCTTTCGGCTACGGAAACCGCCTGTGACGAGCAACGGCAGGCCAGGGAATTGGTCTCTGATCGCGGTCGCAAAGTCAAGAAAGAAGGCTTCTCGCGCCTTGGTGCTTTCTTTCTTGACGCCTCGGACTTTATCAGGGTCGACGAGACCCTGTAGAGTATGTGAGCGATGGAACCGCTGACAAGTTGGAGTAACTTACAAGTGGCTCCTCGTAACTTCCACCGCTAATTTCGAGGAAATCGATGCCGGCATCTGTGATCAAGCGGAGTTGCTCGAGACAGTCCTCCAGGGCTTGTGAAGACTGGTGATCGACAGAGTTGAACTTGATGCCAACTGTAAAGCTCGGTGGCACAGCCTTGCGGATTGCCTTGACGATATCCACTACAATCTTTGCCCTCTTAATAGCTGATCCACCATACTCGTCAGTTCGGTGGTTAGTCTTGGGGTTCAAGAATTGTGAAAGAAGATATCCGTGTGCTCCATGAAGCTCTATGCCATCGAATCCAGCATCAGCGGCAAGAACTGCTGTCTTGACGAAGCGATCCTGGACGTCCAGAATCTCAGCGGCCGTCATAGCTCGTGGCGTTCCAAACAGTAACCTGGAGACCACACCCGCGAATATGCCTTTGCCGAGTCGGAGAGGGATAGCGCTAGGAGCGAGCGTCTTGTCGAATAAACCTCGAGTGCCAGCGCCGGCTGGAGATTGACGACCGGGGTGGCTGATCTGGACGACAGTTGGGGTTCCGCCGCTTTTAGAGACCGATGCCCACTTCTTCCAGCTGTTCAGGATACGGTTCCTGTCGATGGCATCATTATTGGCAATATCTCCAGCTTGACCCAGGTGACGAGGATCAACCTGCACGTTCCCTTGATGAAGTCAGTGACCAATGGTTCCATCAATTTCTTGTATAAAATGAGGAACTACCTGTGATTATCAGTCCCCAGCCGCCGTTGGCCCAGGTCTTGTAGGCAGTATAGACTTGATCGGTTGGCAAAAGGTCCTTATCTGCTAGGTTCTCCGCCATGGCAGATTTGGCTAACCGGTTTGGCAGCGTCAAGCCATTTTTTAGCGTTATCGGTTGCTCTATGTGAGAAGTCATAATGTAAGGTTGATCGGTAACGTTGAAGTAGATAGTGTAGCTCTGGGGTTGACGAGTGTTGATATGTTATTGTCTTGATGGTATGAATTGCTTCTCCTGAAAAACTTATAAGTGAACGATTTTGCCTTGGTAGCGCCAATCACACCATAGAGCTGTCGACGGCATGGCATTAGACCGACTGCAATTTTAAGCCACGGCGTCGGTGCAACTTGGGTCCGACCGCGTCTTGTCCGTGCCATCTGTGATTAGTTATCGATCAGGCACCATCTTCTGCATTCCTGTGGATCCGTGGCTTGCCACTGCAAATTTGATGCTGATAAATGCTCTAGCCAAGGGACGTGATGTGTTAATATTCCCGAATGTCGAACAAAGTCACCAAAGGACTCGAGGTTGTGCTGGTTGACGCAACCATTCTGCCTTTGTCAAAGTCCGCAGCACCAAGGTTATAGTTTCAGGATTGCGTCATAGACCATGTCCAACCGCCGTCGGCAGATCGAAAGTCCGCACGTTACGATCTTATAGACGCGCGCAAGCTATTATGGAAGCCCTAATGGTTTAGTGAAGCCAAGGCAGCTGGCGCGATCACGTCCTCAGCTAAAAGGGCCAAAAGGCTTCGACAGATAGGGCCTGACTATGTCATCAACTATCGTGAAGTTGAGAGTTGGGGTCCCCAAGCGCAGGCTTTCACGCCAGGAGCGGGGGAAGTTGACGTCGTGGTCGAAATTGGAAAGGTCTGCATCGAGGTGGTCAAAGGTGTCTGAGACCATTTACTTAGATGCTACAGCGTACTTGATACAGTGTTTTAAAATATAAAATTTATCTCTAACATGCTCCGCTAGTACTACTTTACATATTACCATAGTCCCTTTTTTCCCCTTCGTAAACTTAAGACTCTTTAACAAGCAAGGATCTTGGCAACTGCAGCTTCAGCGGCAACCATGACAATAGTCTGGATATTGCCAGTAGGAAGGTCGGGGTGGATGCCGGCATCAGAAACAAACTAGAGAGAATTAGTAGGTAGATTGGTAGAAAGAGGTAAGCTACACTTACAAGGTTGTCCATGCCATATACCTTGGCGTTGGTGTCAACAACAGAAGAGCCTCCCTTACGTCCATCGTCAGTGCCCATCTTGGTAGTACCAGCATAGTGGTTCCCGCTGGTAACAGCCTTGATGATAGCTGTAGTGTTGGTCTCCTTCTGAAGAACAAATCCAGATGAAGAATCGGTGATCTTGTCAACCATATCCTGAACAAAAGCCTTGGCAGCTTCGACATCTCCATCTGTTTGCAGGTAAGGAGACTTCTCAATGACAGTCTTGCCCTCATCAGTCATACCCAGAACACCAGTCGAGGTCAGGCCATGAGTCATGTAGACTTTGATAGAAGCGATACCATCATCACCAGCAGCACACGACCCTTGGAAGTATCGGGTGACACCATCAGAACCCTTCTTGGAGCTGAAGAAGATCATGCGATGGCGGCCTTGAGTCAGGATCCCAGAGGACTTCTTCTCATATAGATCGATGTTCTTGGTATCGGTGCCGTTCAAGACACTATCAGTGTCGAGCATGCCCCAAGCACCACCAGTCTTGACCGTGAATGTGAAGATGGGATGGTCCATGAGGTTCTCGCCGACAGGAAGACTGATCCAGTTTCTCTCAGCAGGAAGAGTGACACCAGTCTTCTTAGCGGTCAGGATCTGCTTCTTGGGACCAATGCCCGAGTTAAACAGCAGGCGAGGAGTTGTGAGGGCGCCAGCAGAAAGAACAACTCGGCCGTTCTTGGAAAGCTTGACAATCTCCTTCTTACCTGCAGCAGTCTCAACCTCGACGCCAGTAGCTCGTGAGCCAGATCGAACAACACGAATGACCTTGGAACCCATGCGAAGAGTGAAGTTGTTTCGCTTCTGGGCAAGAGGGAGATAAGTCCTGACGGGCCCAGCTCGCAGGGCATTCTTGACGTTCCAGGATGGCCAGCTGTAAACCTCGTGCTTCTCGTTAGGCTGCTTGATCATGTCAACCGACTTCCATCCCAGGTTATCGAAGAAGCCAGACAGAGTGTTGTAGAGTCCCTGGTCGTATCGCTCGTTGTTGATGGAGGGGACTAGAGTGCCTTGATTGCGAGCATATAGTCTGTCGGCGGCCGGTGCAACATCGTCCCATTTCCAACCCTTGGGCCACTTATCATCAAAGTCGCGCGCAGGAGGGTGCACAAAGACCATGTAGTTGACAGTGACACCGCCACCAAGAACACAAGCGGCCAAGGCGGCAGTATCATCACACATATACTCGTTCCATAGATCAAGTCCACCAACAGCAGAAGAGAGACCAGGGACGTCGATTGGGGTAAGGGAGGAGTTCCAGGACAGCGTGTGATTGGATCCAGTTGCGACAGTTGGACCATGACCGCGCTCGAGAAGTAGTACTTTTTTGTTGGCTTCTGAGAGTCGCTCAGCTGTGATCAGGCCAGCAGGGCCACCGCCAACAACAATGTAATCGTAGGTAGAATCGGCGGGCTTGCATGAGGCTGGTGCCGTGAGAGCGGCCAAGGTAAGAGCAGACACGCCCGAAAGAGATGAGAAACGCATGATGAGCCCGAGAAATGATGATCCACTCTAGAGATTGATAACAACTAGCGTGGGAATGTTAATCGATAATGAGGGAATCTGGTTTCTTAAGAAGCTGCGCGTTGAAAACCCGTCTTGTCGCCCCAGTGTAAAATTCCAAGACCCTTAGTCGTGAGGTTTCATCGATGGAGACAAACCAAGGCATTTCCGTTAAACAAGGCCGAAAGACTATACTGTCTACGCAATAACGCCGGGCAGATGGTGGGTGCCATGGTAGCTGATTCATGCTACGATGAGTTAAGATCCTCAAAGTTGGCCGATTTGACTCCATATTCCAGGCTAATTCTTGATAAGATAGAGTGTTTACATTAGTCAGGTGGTCCGGGTTTGCCGTGAAACACTCGTCATGTCTGTGTTGGGGCCAAATTTGACAGGTGGCATCCCAGTCGGCTTGCAAATTCTCACTGTTTGTCATGATTATTCAGACAAAGTGGTAGTCCAAAGACGGTTAGAGCCACTGAGAAATAGGTTTCGACCCTTTCTAGAATAAGTATGCTCGCTGCCATTGCCGAGACTAATGTCGGCTATTGATTGGGTACTTGAATCGCTGGATGGAGATTCTTAGATCCCACCAATCAAAGCAGGTTTATGCTTCTTCCTTAAATTTTAACTTCGGCATTCAAGCCGGTTCGCGTTTTTTCTCAGGCTGTCTTCCACAATTCTCATTCCATAATACGCGCAACCTCTTGATGCTAGGGTAAATACTTAGACGGCTAGATACGTAATTGTGACGTATGTCTTGTATTACGTGGAGTTCAGACACTCTATATTGAACAATGACTGCTGCTTAGAGCAACTCGCTGGTATCTCACACCAGTTTTATCCGTAAAAGACTAACAGTACGTCTGTATTATATAAGAAATAATGTCTTGTTATATTAAAGGTTATGCTCCTGTATTATGTTGCGGCTATCTTAAAGGGGCAACTCCATTTGTGTCAGTTATCTTTATAATTATCTGTAGTCATTAGAGAAAATGCCCTTTCGCGCATAATTATTATGTCATGCCATACGTGTGCCAATTTGTCCGTTGGTCATCTCTTAAAAAATTACAGTCATTTGATTCACAACGTAATAGCTCTGATATGCATCTGATGAAACAGAAAGCATACTGGATTGAATATGTTTACAGCCTTTAAATACAGACTTTGCTACCCTGAAGCTGTCGCCTCCAATAGAAAGGATGGGTCCAAGCCTCGGCACCTCCGGCTACAGCGGAATCCTGTCCACTAAAAAGCCGAGATTTCTCGTATCAAGCCGAGACTGGACTAGCATGTCTCACAAACATCATGCACTAACATTCGATCTCCATCTCTCAATTGATGCAAATATCGGTAAGAGTATTACAATATATGGAGATTTCGTGTATTTAGTATTTCTTGGGTGCTTGCGATGTTTCTTTTGATATGCGATGTCTCCTTTTATAGCCATTTTATTGCCAACTGTTTGCGCTCGAACTGGAATAGCAGACTGCCGATCGGGGACTTTTGCGGTGATAAGATGTTTGATAGCGATGTAACATGCGGATACGGAGTACGGTGAGAGATAATCCGATGCTTTCTAGCTATGGCAGGGTTGGTTTTATGTATGGACGGATTGTGAAGTGCATAACTACAGACCACCTTATGCAAGGGATGCTAAGCAAATGCCGTACTTTAGCTTGGTTCATCCTAATAATAGCTACAACAACCGAGATTAGTTCGTGTTTATGGAGTCACTAGCCACTTAATCTCGTTCTGTGCCCAATACGTCACATGGTGCATTCTGCCTATAAGATATCGCAACAACCTACAATCTGTTTAACGACCTATCCCGCCCCTTTCGCATTACCCCGACCTAATTATTGACCTCATACAACGATGGGTTCTGTCACTCGTTTCGCTTCGGCCGTTTTGGTCACCTCGACCCTTCTCGGCGCTGCCTCAGCTGCCGTTTTGGATATGCCCATGGTCGTCAAGGATGGCTACGTATGTGAATTGGATTCTGTTTTATAGACGAAAACTGATTTGAAAAGAAAATGGTCCAGGTTGGCGTCGGAAAGCCCGAACAAGACTTCCTCCTTCTCTTCGACACTGGAAGTGCTTCGGCGTGGATGATCGATAGCGAGTGCGCCACGGAGTGTCCTCACTACAACAAGGACCGAGTCGGATATAACTTCACAGCATCTTCCACTGGAAAATACACGGGAGAGGACGCCTCCATCGACTATCTCGGAGGAAAGGTTGCTGGCCCGACTGTTGAGGAACGCTTCGAAGCGGATGGTGTGACTTGGCAGTCCAAGTTTATCGCAGCCAACGAGAGCAACTGGTCTTCGCTGGCCGCTGCCGGCTTCATGGGCCTGGCGTTTGGTAGCATCGCGGATGGTGGCGCTACACCCGTTTTCGAGACTCTTATGGCGGAGAAGAAGGTGGACGAACCTCGATTCGGAATTTATTATTCGAAGGACGATGGCGACGACACAAACGGCAAGCCAGGAAAGGGTCTCCTCACCCTGGGAGGATCCAAGGAAAAGGAATATGTCAAGGGCGACTTGATTGAGATTCCCATCAACACCAACCTCAATGACTTTGACGTCTGGCGATCCGTTCTTCACAGCACTACCGGCTCACGCAAGGGAAAGAACTGCTCTGCGGCCAAGTCCAAGGTTGACATTGATGTTTCGGTTGTCTTTGATACTGGAGCCTCTGGCATCACCGTTCCCGAATCCAAGATCGAGGAGATTTACGAATCTATCGGCATGAACTGGACGGCAATTCTCTCTGGCAAGCACATTCCCCTGTGCAGCGAATTCACCAAGGACTGGTCTGTTGCCTTTGAGGTTGGTTACTATGGTGAATCTAAATTCCTCAACATCACTGGTGATCAGCTGGCTCTTCCTGGCTTTGCCAACCGAGACGATGCTTGCTGGCCGCCGATGGATTCTGGCGCTGAGGGATTCGCTTTGCTTGGCGCTCGGTTCCTCAAGAACTTCTATACCGTTTGGGACTACGGCAAGTTTCCCGCGGAGGCTGGGTTCATCAATCCTACCCTGTCTTTTGGCTACTTGAAGGAAGGTAAATAGATCAATAATGTCGTATGCTAGGTTAGTTGGAAAATGAACTTGTGAATAACTCTGGCCACATTCTCTTGCTCTTCTTCCGTTCAACATTCTGCTATGCATTGCTCTCTTTCGCTTATGACATGACAATGCAATAAATGCCACCATTATCTCCTATATCAAGGCGCTCCAGAATCTCTGTACATGTGTCACATTGACTACAGCGCTCAAGTCAGCTATAGATTAACCACTGCTGCAGTAGTAGGAGTCTCCTATAGTTTCATCAGCTTGGCCTGGCAAGCGGTCCATCATGGGGCATTAAATTAGATGCATAGCTGGCTGCGAGCAAGCTTCCAGTGTAGCTGACTCTGCTCCACACTTGATAAGAGTTGTTTGATACATTCATAACGGTTGTTGGTTGCTTTGCAATCTCTCTGGCACTCTCGTTGAGCCCGCGTTGTGCAATCAGCGGTGCATTGTCTAGGTCGCGAGTTGAAGCGCTCGAGAGTGCATAGAGGTTTCTTTTCAGCCGCGCGGTGCTCAAGCCGAAGTCCACGACTCAGAAAAACACATTAGAGAAGTATTGGTTCAAGATGTCAAGCCAGATGAGGTCAGCTATGCCTTTGTCCTTTCGGTCTGATTTTGTAATACTATGGAATATTAACAAAAAGCGCACCAATCTGGGTTATCCCACCTTGAACAAGTTTATGAGATGATTGGATCGCATGAGAACCCCTCTTGTATTACCCCGCAATGTTAGCCTTGAATCGTTTAATGCCATGGGAGAGTGCATACACGCTGATCTTCCCCCGCCTTCTCCCACCGGACACTCCCCACCGGACATAGATTATGGACTAAAGCCTCCCACCGGAGAGACATAATGAACCAAGACTGGGATCTTTTGGGTACACAGACTAACGGAGCCTCTCAAGAACTTCCTAGAGGGGCATGGAAGCATTCCTGAATCGGAACCCTATGAGGTAATGCCGGACGCCTCCTCCGTCCCCACGGGGTAATTAACGCGGGTGGCTGCTAACTGCCGGCTTCCGTGATACCCCTGACTTTGTCAAGTATAAGTACAGTCTTAAACCCACAACATCTCTATAGCTTCTCGATCAAGCCTTCACATCACAACAAGATCTTCACTACTCTTTCAGACCTCAACATCTTACATCCTCTTCAAGGTTGACACCTCTTTTTGACTATGCGGTCTCTGACTATCAGCGGCCTAGTGGCCTTGGCAGCGCTACCTCAGCTGGGCCTTTCATCCGCCCTTGAGCGCCGCCAAACATCATCCAACACGGCCACTGTCGACCTCTCCAAGGGTCGTGGGTCGCCAAAGCACTTGGCTTCTGGGTTTATCTACGGCATTCCTGACTCCGGGTTTGGCCAATCCCCAACTCAGATCCCTGATCACTTCTACACTGACATGGGCTTTAACTATGCCCGTGCCGGAGGCGCACAGATGAGCGAGGGCGGCTGGGTTCAGGGCCTTCAAGCTTATGCCGCGCGATTCAATTCGACCAAGCAGAACTATCTGACCTCTCGCAAGTTTGGTGCCAGGTTCCAGCTTTTGCCCCACGATATCTGGGGCACTGATCATGCAACCTCAACTACGGTCTGGCCTGGCGATAATGGCGATTGGACAGATTATGACAAGTTCTTGAACCAGTTGCTTGGTGACTTGCAGTCTAACAACATGCTGGACGGCTTGGATATCGACATCTGGAACGAGTAAGTGATATACTCATATTATGCTATTGGCTAGTATTAGTTCTGACGCATTACACACAGAGCAGATGGTAGCTTTTGGAGCCGCAGCCAAGATCAATATCTCCAGATGTGGAATCGCACATACAAACGCATTCGATCTTGTACGTTTTGATGGATTGAACACAGAGGAAGTCTGCTAACTCTAATACTTCTACCAGCCTCCGCATTCAAGAATGTCCTCCTAGTTGGCCCCTCCAGTGCTGGACAGCCTTCGACCTCGAACAGTTGGTGGGTGGCATTTATGAAATACGTCATGGCGAATAAGGTAGTTCCCGACCAGTGGACGTGGCATGACGAGCCCGGCGATGTGGCCAATGACCATGGTAACTGGCAAACACTTCGTCAGCAGTACAATGCACCCGACAACCAGGTCAACATCAACGAATACGCCGTCTTCTCGCAGCAGGTTTCGACAGGTGCAGCCTGGTGGATCTCACGTCTGGAGCGGTACAACTACATCGGACTTCGCGGAAACTGGCTCAGCACATGCGGCTTGCACGACTTCATGGCATCTCTGCTAGGCAAGTCCGATGACAACAGCTGCACTGCTGGAGGGTACGTCCCCAACGGCGAGTACCAAGTCTACAAGTATTACAACCTCAACATGACTGGCACTCGAGCCACCACAACCGGAAGCGGGGATGGGAAGCTGGACGTGTATACAACTATTGGCACAGACAAGGTTCGCGTTTTGACTGGCGTGGATATCGCTACTGGTACGTGGTACATCACCATCAACAACCTCAGCTCCGTGGGTCTCCCGACTTCAGGCAGTCTTGCTATCCATACCTATGGATTTGATGATAATGGTCACTATGGAGGAGTCTCAGCCCCCTCTGATCGAGGAGTGTATTCGCACACCTACTCTGGAAACTCAGTGACGTTCCCTGTTTACCAGACGACTCAGGATAAGAACACTGCTTGGGCTTTTGAGTTTGCAGTTGGTCATTGATAAGAAGATGCAATTTGTTCAGATAGTTGGGGTTTGGTCTGCCATGCTAGATACTTGAAACATAGCCAAATCGAGGAAGTTTATTATGAGAAAGTTAGTGACATCGATAACTCTGACGAAAAGATTTATGATAGTGTCTGGGGCATGCGGCATGAAATGTTGAACATTCTTCAAATTAATAACCAATTATCTAGTGGTTCAATATGAGGTCGCTCACTTTATCCTTCCTGATAGATACCCTGAGTGAGCTCATACATCTGGCCTGTGAGTATAGTGGTAAAGGCATGACTGTGTTGTAGTCCTGCACAAAGTCCTCGGCCCTCGACTGAACCAGAGAGACATTTGGAATCCATTGCCCCGATCGAAATAACCTGAGCCAGCGGCCCTTCAGCATGGTGAATAAGATTTGACACAACCGCCCAGCCGAGGCAGAGAGCTCTTCATGGCCAGCTTCGTTGGAAGTGCGTGGCACAGGAATAGCTAGCAGCATGAGCTAACTGGTGGCGTTGTCGATACCTACCAGCCTTACAAGCGTCCCAAAATCTGTATGCCCATTTAATTTAGCGCTCATACTATGGAAGATCCACAGTCACTGAGCCTTATTACTGCCACTGCAATGACTCAACTAATAGCCAAGCTGTTCAAAGGCCTCAACAATGAGTGCAGTGATCAATCGAGATGTAACAAGAGCATCTTCTGGGTCCGCGCTGGGTAAAACAGCTTCCTCGGATTCCCTCCATACGACAGCTTACCCGCGCTTAACAGGCGAGCGATAAACTTCACCGAGTCTACCGCCACTGGTGTTGGAAGCAATTCTCATCAACCGGTATCCACCTCGAGGGCAAGGTTGATTACACGACATTAACTCCATACCTATAGAAGATTCAATACGAACTAGCGCTATAGTCTGTTGTCTTCGACTTATTGGCGTGACTGGCCTTGTGAGTGCTGCTGGCGTTGAAAGTTTCTTCAGGTTACGTCCCCATGATTTCGCCTTGCGGATAAGCGATAATTACCTTGTTTGTCAAGGTTACTTGCTCCGGCCCTAGTGATACCTTGAATGACTATTGGGTTTGCGACTCGTGGCTCATGTTTCCCTAGTTATGCTGACTACTATCGTGGGTACTGTTTCCTAGGAACTTGTGTATAGTGACTAAATACTAACGCCGAATTGCTGTGAATTTGGGCAAAATGGCAACTGACTTCCTATTACGGCCGACAGTGCGGAGTCAATGAATCCTTCAGAACCTTGTCATCCTCGTATTTACGCTCGGGTGCAGCCCATAGACATGGTTGAACTGGAGCCTCCTCTTGGCATTTATCTGATGACTCTTAGACAAGGAACTTTAGGAGCAATGGTAGGGGCAAAATACCGCTGAATTGTCATTTTTTCTATTGTCTTAGTGTGTACCTTATTGTAACTTACAGGATTGCTCTTGCAGCTTAGCGTATGTTAATATCCATCAAACACACCATTAATCCATGAAACACGGCGTCAGCCCGCTGCACGTTTATGGATCTCCTGACCCACAGCGTGGCAATCTCCTTCCCTGCGCAGTCAGCATGCGCATTCCGTATAGCCCGGGTGGGTTATTTTTTTCTATGTTTAAAAATGTACATAAAAGGAGCAGATTCTGCTCTTTAATCCCTCATGTTCATTGACAAACCAACGACCGACAGTTTGTCCACTATGGTCCTCGTTTCTCGCCTACTCCAAGGCCTTGGCCTTGCAGCTTTCGGTGCTGCTGTTTGTCAAGGTGCTGTTCTTGACAGTCGATCGCTTGCTGAAAGAGCCTCCTCGAGTGATCGTCTGGTATTCGCCCACTTCATGGTATGCATATCTGCCCCTCACTTCCATACTCCATTAACACGATTAGGTCGGTATTGTTGGCAACAGACAAAGCTCTGCCGACTATGATGACGACATGAAGCGTGCAAAGGCCGCTGGCATTGACGCCTTTGCCCTCAACATTGGCACCGACGAATACACGGATACACAGCTCGATTACGCGTATGACTCTGCCAACCGTAATGGCATGAAGGTTTTCATCTCCTTCGACTTTCATTTCTGGTCAACTGGTGATGCAGCCGCTGTCGGCCAGAAGGTCAAGAAGTACGCCGACCGCCCAGGTCAGCTACGCATCGACAACAGAGTTTTTGTGTCCAGTTTTGCAGGAGATAACCTCGATGCAAATGCTGTGAGGAGTGCTTCTGGCTCTAACATTTTCTTCGTCCCCAATTTCACTCCCTGGGGAGGCTCCACTAACGGTATTGATGGTGCTCTGAACTGGATGGGCTGGCCAAATGATGGCAATAACAAGGCGCCTAAGGATGGCAAGAGTGTCAGTGTCGCTGATGGCGATAAGAGTTACACGGACTGGCTTGGAACCAAAAAGTACATGGCTCGTAAGTGTCCCCCCTCTATCTACTAGTGTAGATGACTGACTGATACTAGCCATCTCGCCCTGGTTCTTCACTCACTATGGTCCTGAGGTCGACTGGTCCAAGGTAAGTTCCCCTTTGTCATAGAAAAGAAATGACCAAGAGACTGACAGTATCAGAACTGGGTCTTCCCGAGCGGCTCACTCATCTTTGACCGCTGGAATGAGGTTATCCAAAAGGGTTTCCCCATGGTTGAAATCATTACCTGGAACGACTATGGCGAGTCTCACTATGTCGGACCGCTCAAAAACAAGCACACCGACGATGGAGCATCCAAATGGTCCAACGATATGCCTCACAACGGTTGGCTTGATCTCTCTAAACCCTTCATCGCCGCATACAAGAACAAAGACACCAACGTGGCCAAGTACATTGAAAAGGATCAAATCATCTACTGGTATCGCCGTAATCTGAAGGGTCTTAACTGCGATGCCACCGATACGACCTATGGCAGAGCGCCTCCTAAACCAAATGAGAATTATTTCCAGGGTCGCCCCGATGGATGGCAAACAATGGAAGACACTGTCTACGTCGTGAGTCTGCTCAAGTCTGCCGGAACAGTGATCGTCAAATCAGGAAGCAACACTGTTACAAAAGAGGTTCCTGCTGGAGCTACTCTTATCAAGGTCGATGCTGGCCTTGGCAAGCAGACATTCACTCTCAAGCGTGGCAGCACCAACGTCTTATCTGATACCTCGCTTATGGATATCACTGCTGTCTGCCCCTGTGGCTTGTACAACTTTAACGCCTATGTTGGTACTGTTGCCGCTGGCTTTTCTGACCCCCTAGATAGCAGTGGTCTCGCGTCTTTGACTGTCGGTCTGCACGTCACAACTTGCCAGCCGAAGCCTTCTCTCGGAACCAACCCAGCCTCTCCGACACAAGGAGATAACCCCCCCACAGTGACTGACGGAGGAAACGGAAAGGCTTGTGTCGAGGGTGCTGTAGCAGACGGTCAAAGCGGTAACTATCTTGGTCTCTGCAGGTTCACTTGTGCCTATAATTACTGCCCTCCAGCTCAGTGCAAGTGTACCAAGTACGGAACAGCTGTATCACCCCCAACTTCTAATGGTCGTGAGGGATGCCCTGCTTCTGGTCTCGGGGATGATTATAAGGGACTGTGTAGTTATACGTGCAACCATGGGTATTGTCCGGACACTGCTTGTAGATACTGTTAAGAATAACAACTATAGTACATATTCCAAAGCAGCCCAGCTATTTCAATATCACGGCTATTGCGTTGTAATATCAAGGATATCGAATAAACCAGGTCTTATTTTACTATCATATAGTATAAGACCCCAACTTGCGCAGCGGAACTCGGCGATAGAACATTGTATCGATCTCCTGATAAGTTCGTCCTTTGAGCTCAGGGATATAGAACACACAGAGAATAGAAGCAAAGGCCGAGAGCCCACCAAAGATAAAGCCAACTTTACCGCCAAGGTTCTAAAACAATTAGCATTTCAGTCGTTCAAGGACAGGGGCAGAACTTACGCCAGCGTCAGGATTGACCATATACGGAACAGCGAAAAACATAATGATACCAAAGATGGCCTGAGTTGCAGTGGCCAAAGCGGTTGTTCGCGCCCTCTGGGATAGGGAGGAAACCTCCCCCAATAGAACAAATGCCACCGCGCCAATTGTTAGGAAGTATACGAAGGAGAAGACAACAGTCAGAGATGACATGGCCCACTTGGCGGCACCTGTTGGCACGACGTCGAGAATACCGATGAGAAGAAGAATGGTTGTACAGGCGAACATTCCCGTGACAAAAATAGGGCGGCGACCAAAGCGGTTAACGATAAACCACGAGCAGATATTGCCAGCTACACCACAGGCAGTAACACCAACACCGAGGTTGAGAGACTTTCGCGTATCGAGTCCAGCGAGCTGAAAAAAGTAGGTCGAGAAGCTGAGGACGAAGATAATGCCGACGGAATGTTGACAAGCAAAGACACCGATGGAAATAAGTGTACGAACTCTGTCAGTGCCCTTAAATGCCGAAATGTAGGAAGGACTAGCCATGCTGGCCTCTTCTTCGACCGTTTGCTGAATAGCTTGAAGCTTTTCCGATGCCTCAAATTCATTTCCATACAGGTCCTGAAGAACGTGTCTGGCCTCATCTATCTTTCCGGCTCGCACAAGATACCAGGGTGACTCTGGAGAGAGAAAGCTACCGACGAAGAGGAAGACGGAAAAGATCAGCTGCGCCAGGAATGGCCCACGAAAAGCCCAAACATCGTCTCTGTTTCCGAAACCCGAGGTCACCGAGTTGGAGATAAGTTGACCGACGGCGATAGCGAGGTTGACGCCAGCGGTAGAAAGACCACGCAAGACTGTCGGAGCGATCTCGGAGCAGGTGATAGGACCCAGGGTCAAGTAAAAGCCGACTCCGACGCCGAGGATAAGCTTGCTGACTACAAAAGCAGCTCGGGAGGAAGAAAAGGACTCTCCCATGATGCCTCCGGTGACAACAAGGACGCCGAGAGTGAGACTCTTCTTGCGACCCATTCTATCGGAGATGGCGCTGCAGGCGAAACCGCCAAAGAACTGGCCAACGGAAGAGACGATATTGAAAGCGGTCAACCAGTCCGCCGGGATCACCCACTCACCATTAAGTTCGTGACTTTATCATGATTCAGAGATAATCTTGTTGGACGGGCGAAATAGTGACTTACCCATAGTACTTTCGAAAGGCTGGAACACCTACCATGGCACCGTTGACCTGGGTATCGAAACCCCCTGGTTGGACAAGTCAGCATTTTACCGTACACGTCGCTATTATCCGGTGAGCGGAAACTTACAACCCACTGCACACATGCACCAGAAGAAGGACCACCAGATGATCTTGGGATGCTTTCGAGCGACATCCTTAAAGGTCAGATTGTGTTCGTTGGCGTTGGCCACCTGGATCTGATCAAGGACGGGTTTGTCAGAGACTGCCATGTGCTCAACGGTCGCGTCCTTGTCGCTCAAGGTGCTTTTTTGGTCGAGTGCATGCTGATTGGTGTTGGACATGGCGAGATTGATGTTGTATTGTCAAATTCCAGTCAGTAGATTCGTTGGCGAAGGTGTTGAGAATGGTTGAGAGGGAATAGAAGGAAGAGCAGCGTGCTCCCTCTATCTTATATCATTTTTCATCCTAACGGTGTCCGGTAAGTTTGACAACATGATTTATTGCTATTTGCTTGCAACTCAGGCCACTTCCAAGCCTATTCTGGGGAAGGTTTGGTCTAATTCGCGGGGTCGCTAGGAAACTCTTAGACTCGCTCCCCAGGCGGGGAAGAATGGGGTAACTAGGCGAAGACTGGTATGGCCCCATGTCTCGTACATGTCGGATTTGGACCCGATACTCCGCTAGTTTCTGATGCGCTCTTTCTGCTGAATAAAGAGAAACCATCACTTAATATTAATCGTGCCTCTTTTCGCATTTTCCCCCGACATTCCGCTTCTTTCTTTTTATCTTTCACCCAACGCTATGGTATCTCAATCCCGCCATCGCGCAGACAGTCACCGTGCTTCCGTCAGCCGCCCTGGCTCTACGTACGCTAGGAAACGAGCCATCAAAGCATGTCAGGTATGTCGCGCTCGGAGAACAAAGTGCGACCAGCAACGACCGGCCTGTTCATTCTGCCTAAAGGCTGGCGTGGAATGCGTTTTCGAACCAGACCCCAACGTGACGTTCGACCAAGCGAGCCTTGCCATCATAGACCGGCTCGACCGACTTGAGCGTAAGATAGACAGCCAGTCGAAGCCGCAGCCGGCGTTCCTAGGGTCCCAGTATGATGACAGCGTTCCTGAGACCAGTGACGACTTATCGCCTGAGCTAAGTGTTATTCACAAGACCTTGTTCCCTGTTACGATCGACAAAGTCCTCCAATGGAGTGTCTTTAGAGACGTCCAGTTACCAACCATTGCATCCCATACACAACACTCCCCAGGGTCACAGTCTGAAGGCAGTAATGTACAGAGACCATGGGTGGATGAAATGACCGACCGGGCATCATGTGAGCGATGGCTCAGCAGCTTCTTCGCCCACATTCACGTCAAAAACCCAATCTTGGACGAGGGAGAAACACGAAGGCTCGTCTCCAGGTTGTGCGCACAGGGACTCGACTGGAGCGTTGAATCCGGTCTAGCACTTCTCGTTTGCGCCAACGGAGCCATTGCCCGCCCGCTTGAAGAGTCTCTTCCTTTGTCACACCCAGACCGACAAATGGCGATTTTTCTCTTTGAGGCAGCACAGAGAAGACTTGGTGGCGGCTTAGGTCCCGCGGGACTGATACATGCTCAGTGCGCCTTTCTATCGGGGGTTCTTCTCATGTCACTGATACGACCTGTCGAGGCTTGGACAACATTCGTACACGGTTTGGCGATTTGCCAGACGCTTCCTTACATCCGACAACTGGACCATGCTTCGGGCCAGACAAGTACGCAGGAGACTTCAGAACAGAGTGTCTTGTGGTCGTGCTGGAAGTCTGAACAGGAGCTCAGGTTCGAACTGGGCATGTCTAGCCCTGCTGGACTAGCTGATGACCCTCCTGAGTTATTCCCCAAGCCTCCGGATGGATGCGAAGGTGGTGTTGAACGAGCATGGTACTTTTACCTGTCCGAGATAGCTCTCTGGAGAGTCGAGGTGAATGCTCGACGACTAATGGGTCAGCTCCAGCATGGAAGCTGGCGGTCGCTTTCAAGAGCTTTGAGAGAGATTGGAAAAGATACATCACATCAGCTTGAGACATGGCAAGCCTCGCTACCGCCACTCGTCAGTATCGAAAATGAATCATCTCCTTACGGAGGTGCCGAAGATGATGTGGTCCGATTTGTACTGCGCGGTCGCATTACTTATATCCGTGAGCTTATTTCCTGGCCGTTTATACATGTTGCTCTTAACGAAGCGGTACACAAGGAGTTGTATGAGCACGACACGTCTGCTGCACTGGCTTATCACCACCAAAGGCTCCTGATCAATGCACCAGGTTACTACCATCGTCACCACGGGACTTGGCTCATGTTGCGAAGCTCGGCAAGAAGCGCATGTATACTCCTTGGGTTTGCGCGCTTGAACCCTGGATCTGCTCTTTTGCCTCCAGGTTGGAAGGACGCAGTCTTGGATACCTTGAAAATGGTCGAATACTGGAGCCTTGAGGCTGACGGAGTGCTTTCGGTGTTGCAAACAATGAAATGGCTTGTCCAAGTTGTGTAAGGATCCTATCATTGTTCGTGGCAGGTAGTGCGTTGTAATCGATTTTTAAATTAATTTATTTGCTCATTATACAAATTGTGTGCTTCAATACAGCTTACAAACTTTGCGAATTGCTTCCTTATCCCCAGAGTATCCAGCAACCTCAATCTCAACAGAACTAACCAACAAACAGAACTTGCCATTGACCCATCGTTCAATCGGTCGCAAGGATGCTTCGATATATATCCGCTTCGACTCCCCCGATTGCAAGTAAACATGCCCGAAACCAAGCAAGACCCGATGCGGAAACTCTACCATCTTGGGATACCCATACACTTGGGCCACGTGATGGCCGGATCTCAGACCTGTGTTCTCTACGTCTAGAGCGACTTTGATAATCCTCCGGACGGCCAAATACACGCAGTCAAGGTCCTTGAATCGAAACTTGGTATAGGACAGCCCATAACCGAGTGGAAACGCCGCATCAACTCCAAGCTTATCGAGCAGAGCTTGGCCGTACCAACGATCATACTTGATGCTTGATGCTTCAATGTCAAGTTCTGGGAGGTGGCTTTCATCCTTAGGAACAGAGAATGGCAATCTACCTCCAGTATCAACACGTCCAAGCAAGACATCTGCGAGTGCATAGCCACCCTCTGCCCCGGCATACCAACTGATCAAGATAGCAGGTGGCTTATCCTTCCATTCCTCCATTATGACAGCGCCGGCACAAACAAGCACGACGATTGTACGCGAGTTGACAGATGCCACGGCATCGATAACTTGGACGTCTCGAGGTCTTAATCGCAGGGATCGGCGGTCGCCACCAGCGCCAACTTCCAGTGCTGATTCTTGTTTTCCTTGGGTCGGCTTTCCCTGCACAATCGACAACATCTCTTCCTCATCAGGATTCCTCGTTGGGGGAAATAGTTCAGATAAGCAAGGGTCGTTCTGGAGAGACGGCACTACATATTCGCCCTCATCCCCAGCATCGTAGCCTACGATAACAACAGCAACATCTGCTTGCTTTGCGGCCTCTCTAGCAGCTTCTGGGTTATCGCTATCTTCGAGAATGACATCTGCGCTTGGAATCTCGCTCTTGAGTCCTTGGTAGGGGGTGACGATGGTGGGTGAGAAAACTTGCGAGGATCCCTTGTCCCCCGTGTTGGGCTTGTTTGCCAGACGGCCAACGACAGCCAAGCGAGATAGAGCTTCTGCTTTGAGTGGCA
Organism: Fusarium tupiense; assembly: GCA_013364945.1. Lineage (NCBI taxonomy): Eukaryota > Fungi > Ascomycota > Sordariomycetes > Hypocreales > Nectriaceae > Fusarium > Fusarium tupiense. The sequence goes on along the minus strand of JABEEO010000419.1, from coordinate 27,014 downwards.
GGACCGGATTGCCACTAATAGCATCATTCTTGAGAAGCACCATTGATCGTCCTGCAACCTCTCTAGCGAGCTGTCGATGTTCTTCACAGAAGACAACTGACTCATCAGGCGGTTCTTGGACAAGAAGAGAACCAAATTCGAGCTTCGTGCGCAAAATGTTCATGGCTGCTCTGCCTATATCAACCTGGGATAGCTCACCACTCCTCAGTGCATCATCAAGATGCATAGCCCGTTGTTGTGCAAAAGGAGCTTCAATATCCAAGCCGTTCTTAAGAGAAGTCGCAGCGTTTCGTAAACCAAAAATGAAGTCCGACATGACGAATCCAGTGAAGTTCCACTGGTCGCGCAGGATATCTGTAAGTAAGAGCCTGCTCTGCCCAGCCCACTCTCCGTTGACCGAGTTATAAGAAGACATGACTGATGCTGCGCCGGTTTCGATAACTCTCCTGAAGTGAGCAAGGTATACTTCATGAAGCACGTCTTCGTCCACTTGTACATCAACTCGAAACCGAGCGTTCTCTATCGAGTTCAAAGCAAAATGCTTCACGCACGCCATGATATGGTTTTGAACGCCTTGGGTGAGTGCAGTGCCAAATTCACCCAGTAAGATCGGATCTTCCCCATATGTCTCCTGGATGCGACCCCACGCTGGATGGCGCGGGAGGTTGATGCATACCCCGGCGAAGAGATTGGCGCCTTGGGCTTTGCCTTCAAGTCCAATAGCATTACCGATACGCCGTTCAAGCTCTATATCCCAGGTTGCACCGCGTGCCATGGCAATTGGAAAGGCTGTCGACGAGCCCATGACAATGCCCCTGGGCCCATCGGTAAACCTGATTCCTGGAATGTTGAGACGAGGGATAGCACCCATGACAAATGGTCTGCGATTGTAACGATCGCAAAGTATTTCTCGCAGACCATCCCAAAAAGGCACGTCTCCATCGAGAAGATGTAAACGCTCGGCTGATGACATTTCTGCCAGGAGGCGGACGGCAACAGCTGAAGGATCTTGGCCATGTTCGACTTCCTTGACGGCCTTGTCGAAAGTCAGAGGCTGCGAGATTTCATGAGCATGAGCCTGGTGCCGATGCGTCTGGATTGGTAGGGTAGCGCTCTTCATAGTGATTGGGCTGCAAAAGATGATGTAATGGAGAATGTATGCTGTATGTGTGCGAGATGGTTGAAAAGACGATACCGGTTTCTTGAAGTGGGAAAGAAATATGACAGCCTGTTATGGGAAACAATTCCATAGTCGGAAGACACGTGAATGAGTGGTCGTGCCATCTTCTGGCCGCGGAGTATCGGGTCATGTCCGACGACAACTTGGGCGAACTTTATCTGCGGAGTGTCGGGCCAAACACCGAACGTCACCAGCTGATGATCAGAACGAGAAAGGTGGACGGACGCACAGACACTAGTTACCCCAGAATCCCCAGATTATCTTCTTGCATATCAGAATGATGCCATGAATTCTTGACACGTTATTTGGCTAAAGTCAAAAACCGGCAGTTATGCCATTGGCGCGTTTGGGTCTTCTTTGCTCGTATTTTCGGATACTTTGTCGGGTACCGTATTGGTGTCTGAAGTCATACTTCTTTGAGAGGGATTCACTGTGCTCAATCTGGAGTATATAAGACTTCTCCAATTCCTTATCTTTTATCTCATAAACTTGTTCTTTCCCCCAGACAACAATAACTAACAAAGCTTCATTAACTTACTCTTCTTATCAAGCATGATGAGGTCTCTTCTTCTTGGCTTGGCCTGTTTGGCCACCACTTATGGCGCTGCACTTGATAAACGTGCCCCTACTCCCTTCTCCAACTTCACCAGGAACGAATTCTTCAAGCCTGCGGCTGATGCTCAGCTCTGGGGTACACTCTATGCTCGGTCGCTCCAATTGCCTGACGAGTCCCTGCTTATGACCTGGGAAAATTACCCAGCTGAGTCCAAAGAATACCCCGTCAATCGTACGTCCCTTGATTCTTGTGTGTTTATATCCTACGGAGGTTAACATTCTAGTTAGACCCGATCTACAAGTCGGTCGATGGGGGTGCGACTTGGTCCAATTTCAGTGCCGTCAAAGACACGCAGAACGGTTGGGGAATGCGTTTCCAGCCATTCCTGTACACGCTTCCCACCGATTTTGGCGGTTATGCCAAGGGTACTATACTCGCGGCTGGTGTTTCGACCCCTGAAAGCCTGAAAGGTGGTGTTTACATCGATGTCTACGCTAGCAAAGACAGCGCAAAGACTTGGGAATTTGTGTCTCATATTGCGTATGGCGATGGACCAAACACGATTGAAAATGGCAACAAAGCGCTGTGGGAGCCCTTCTTCCTGATGTATGGCGGAAAACTGGTCTGTTATTACTCTGACCAGCGAGACCCGAAGCATGCTCAGAAGCTTGTTCACACTACCACCACCGACCTTAAGAATTGGTCAGACATTGTCGAGGATGAAGCCGAGAGCAACTATGACGCTCGCCCTGGTATGACCACTGTGGCTCACATCGAGAGCACTGACAAGTGGATCATGACTTGGGAACGCTGCGGCGTGGATTCCTGCAGAATCTATTACAAAGTCTCCGATAGCCCTCTTACATTTGGGCCCATTCCTGGTACCAGACTCCAAGCCACCGACGGTAGTTTGTTCACCAGTGGACCATACGTGACTTGGGTTCGTGACCCTTACACCAACAACGGCTCTGGTATCATCATCATCAGCACTACTTCTTCCGAGAACCTTCTGATTCAAGGAGATAATCCAGTGGAGGGAAAGTGGAAGAAGGTCGACATCAACCACTGGTCTGCCTATTCTCGGAGTGTCAGAGAGATTACTATCAAGGGAACTAAGCGGCTGTTGCTCGGGAACGGTGGCAACTTTGGAGACAAGAAGTATAATGGCATTGCTGATGCTGTTGTTCCTATTCCAAAGCTCTGAGATCATCGAGCGGCGTGTTGATATCCGCATAGGCTGGATAGAATTGCAAAGAGGAGACCAAATATGAGATGACTGCGGCCTAAAAGGTTAAGCTTTAGGCTGCAAACACAGATAATAAATGAGAGTATTGAATCACAGTACTTGTTACTTCAATTCTTGAACTAGGGTAGAATAATAAGCAAGATAGGTTTATCTAAATTATTATTCTTTATTAGTCTCATTTGCTGTTACTACTTAGAGATTGGGTAGGGGAGTTATATGCAGTAAGCTTAGAGACCATAAGCTGTCTAGCAGGAACGTTCATCTACTACCCTCTTCCTACAACCCGATCCGAACTGGAGCTACTGATGGTTTAGTGAATGTCGCCATCCTTATCCGCTAGCTGCTAAGATTGAAAAGATCCACAATTGCGGCTATTGTTGACCAGCCTCCTCAACTCTCTCACATACGCGAAAGTGCAGTAACGGTAACTATACACTAGACGTTGACACGATGGTCCCACTCATCGAACCGCGACAAAGCATATGTAAGGCAAATTAACCAAGGCTCTCGTCCAAGTTGAACCAGATAAGAGTCTCCTTGACTATGGCAGTTGATTAGCTTGTCCGTTCATCCACCGTTGGCCATATCGGGAAGATTGCGCGGCTGTAGAAAGTCCTTCGGTGTCCCCTCCGATCTCTCTTCGGTATGTATTTACACGATTCACCGCCTGGGGTCTAAGTATATCGAGCTAAGAACAAAAAAAGTCAACGCGACATCATTGAGAAGGCAGGCTTTTTTATTTTAACCCGTAGAGAACCTCGAGCCGCTTGGTACCTTTAATTCTTTTAAAATTACCGCCACAGCGGTATCCAATAGCGCTGAGGATTTTTGCGCTAAAGCTTCAACTATAAGAAACTACAACAGACTATTGGTTTTGGAACGGTCTCGTCCGAATCGGCGCCTTTAAAAAATAAAGGAGAAAATACGCATAAAGGTTTTTGACCTCCCTTTATTAGCACTTCTCCCCTTCGATTCCTCGGATTGGATTTTCGGTTTATTCTTTCGCTCTTTAATGGCTGTTATGCATTTAGCGCTTCTCTTGTCCCTGGCCTTTGGGCTTGAGTCTGTGGTCGCTGGTCCTTGCAAGCCAAACTCTTTCAGTACGTTCATTTGTAACACTACTTGCCCAAGTTACTAATAACACAAATTAGCTATCGCAACTACTACTACCGCCGCAGACAGTCCTTCAACATCGTCGACAGATACCACGAAACCGACCGAACAGTCAGACTCGACGACAACGACCACTCTCGCGATTTCCGAGCCCACTTTCTCTTCAACCGTTAGCTCTTCAGCACCATTATCAGATCCGACGGCGTCAATCGAGCAGACAGAGTTGACAGGAACAACGACGATTATAATCTCGGAGTCCACCTCTGTAGCTGATCTCGGATCTACCACCTTGGTCGCGTCGTCCGATATTCTTGGAACAACATCAACTGAGTTTACCTGTACAGCGGTGTCTGAGCCATCTATCTCAACATCAGCTGAATTGACATCTTCAATAGATGCTTTAGTCACGACGATAGAGTCTACTGAGACTACAGAGTCTACCACTGACTCCACGGCATCTTCGACGCAGATCTCTACTGATACAACACTGGAGGCAACAACGACAACTACCACCGAATCACCAACGTCCACCACAATTATTGACGAAGTCTCTACAACAACCGCTCTCCTGCCTATTCCGACTCTGTTCACGTTGACTGCTCAAGGCGGCACAGCAGATGGCCTAGTTATTCATGGCAATGGCCTGCCAGAGTACTCCTTGTGGATAGGTGCTTTCTTGACTTGGCCAACTGGTCAGTTTAAATACGAAGAGAGTACTGGTTATGTATCAGTTAATGGCAACCCTTTATGCACTATTTCCTACCAGGGGAACTTTGACTTTGTCTCAGTCATAGTCTGTCCCACTACGCTATCATTCTGGCACGCACCCTTAGTCTGTGATCGACCGACTGATGGCAGCCTCAAGTGTAGCGTGGCTACAAAGTTCTATAACTGCGTCTACGGGAACGGGGGAACTAAAACTTGCACGACTACAGATGTTTCTTTCAGTACTATGTATTCTTCCGCGCCTCTGTACGCGTCAAGCGGAACTTATTATCAGCTTAGGTTTGCTGCTGCTGACTGGGCTCATGATAGTACCGTAAATCCAATTGGTCTGATGGTCTCGCCGGTTTAGATTTAGAATAGTTTCAGGCAGCTTATAGACCCATGTTCCTTACAGTCCTCGTGGAAGCTTCCTGAAGAGAATAGCCGTGTTACAGTTACCGGTGTTGTCTGCTTGAAGCATATTCTGGTAGCTTACACTTCCTCCATCAGTAACCCGATTCAAATCCATATCTAGATTTCTTGCTCAGTCCTTACACGTCATTCTTTTCTTTGGCGCTTCTTGAGCCTCACAAACAAACCTGACTGCTTCCAAAACCAGGCAGCATGTGTATGCCACTCTGACTGCTCCGAAGCCCACTCAATATCGAAATGCCGGAAGAGCTGTGGGATCAACTTGCCCATCTCCATAAGGGATATATTTTTACCGATGCAAGTTCGAGAACCGTGTCCAAACTACGAGGGAAGAACTTTAGTTAGTCGTTCGTTCACATGACATCAGATTACGTACCGCAATAAAGGTGCGATCCATGAGACTTAGCTGCTCTGGCGAAGCCTCCAGCCATCTCTCAGGTCGAAAGACCCGTGCATCATGACCAAAGACGCCCTTGCTCATATGCATCAATGGCGCGGAAGTGCTGATGTTGGTGCCAGCTGGTAGACTGTGGCCACAGACTTGTGCACCTCCATCAGGTACATATCTCTCCAAGGGAAATCCTACAGCAGGGTGCATTCGCATGGCCTCCTTCAGTGTAGCCTGACTATTGACTCTGTCAGGACTCGCTATTGCAATGGGCATTTAATTGGTGGACTTACAAGTATGGCAGTTTCAACGACTCTTGATATGTCACGTACTCTGAGAGGTGACCAGCCTGGTCAGCCTCGTCAATTTCTCTTTGTAATTTCTCGTAGACCTGCGGAGTCTTTATAACAAAATAGACTACAGCACGCAGGGATATACCTGTGGTGTCACTACCAGCTAGACTGCGTCGAGATTAGCTGCCGGAATATAACAATGGCGACTCTTAAATACGTACAGATTGTTCGAGAGGTGGTTTATCATGTCTCTGTGGGTGATCTTGCCGGTTTTGTCTTGCTTTTCTCTGAGCTGGGACAGAAAGTCGGTCCTGGACGGTTCTTTTGGACTTCGATCGTATTTATCCAGTTCTTTCTCGGTAATCTTGAGGATTGTGGGCGTCAGCACCGCGCGAAAAACAACAGGGAGAATGAGAAGAAAGTAATACCTTCAAGAACTTATCCATGGTGTCAGGCCAGTAGTTTTCCCTCATCCAGGAATTAGCATACATTTTGTCGAACAATGCAACCAGCCATTCGGATTGCCCAACGATCTTGACAAGCTCGAGGCCGTGGTTGATCTTGCTGATCATTTCGTCGACATCATGCCTCCTCTCCAGGAAGCCAAATCGTCGTTGAAACGTGAGGCTCCCGATAACATCAAAGGCATACCATTGTAGCCAGTGTGCCAGGTCTAACCTCTGCCCCTCGAGATCGCGCATCGCATCCAAGAAGATAGCGCTACATTCGTCGGCATACACCTCGAAATTACGCATATTTGTCATGGAGAATATCTGCGCCACTGAGCTTTTCAAGGCCTTGTGGACGTTGGGGTTCCGTTCCGTGAACATGCTGTCCATTCGTCGCCCTTGGTACATCAAGGACATTGTTGTGTAAAAGGGGGTCTTGACCTATATCAGTGAATTGTTCAATGATAGAAGGGCGGGGTGTACCTTTTGAAAGTTCTTTCCTATGCCGTAAATAACGGGTATCATGGAGGGATCCGAGACAGAGACATGGTTTGGTCCTGTGCGCACAATAGGGCCATACTTCTCGTGCAACAGTTGATACTGCCGAGGGGAATCGCCTTTGTAAACGAGACTTAGTCGATACAGACCCGTGTATCTAGCGAGCCATGGCCCAGGTATATTCCGGAGGCCAGCTCGAAATGTTAACCTGATGAGATGAAAAAGGATGAGAGCAGTGATCAGTGCTCCGTAGAGCAACCAGTTTGTGTACGCCATGCTGAATGAAACTGAGTACGCAATGATATCCTGGAGCTCACATGGTCCCTATCAGTAAGTGCAGCAGCAGCTTCACTTTTGTAAGTGTCGAGCTGGGCAGAAGTGGGCTCCGATTGTGGGGGGCATTGGAGTTATCCCGATCGGAGGAGCTCGGCAATGGACAGGGAGGTCGCCCGAGTTCTCCTTGCCCTAAACCACATGATGCCGTCGTCCCGAGGTTGAACTCAACAGCCCCAGAAGCGACGACTAAGTGCAATCAGATGCAAATAAACCTTATTAGTCCTTGATTTGTATTGCTTCGGAAGATCTCAGACACTACGGAGGATCTCCACGACGCTAGCCCTGATTTCTCCACGATGATCTATAACTTCAGTGCTGCTACCCCGCACGATTCAACACTACGTTAACGGTATTTGGTAACCTTCAAGATCAGTTTGGTCTATTGCGGGGTGGTTGCGGGGTGCTAGCTTAGCCCCGGAACAACAGGTTGGACCTGTTCGGAGTAACAGTTGTAGAGACAGCCCCTCAGCACGAAGCGGGGGCTTCTTGAGTTATCTTAGTGTCGGAGCAACTAAAATACGACGCAGCAACTCAGTGACTTGGTTGCGTAGGGATATATGTACTAGGTTAACTTACGTTGTGTATATAAAAGAACATACCTGTAACTCTCTTATATGTGATCAAGTTTAGCTATTATTAAGGAATCCAATCCAGATGAAGTTGTTCCTTGCTCAATGCAGCCTGACTGCCTCTCGCTTAATTCTTTCGGCGGCGTTGAAAGTGTCTAAACAAGCGAGTGGTGTCCTTGACTTCCTATTCCGCCAGTGCCCTCATCCTGGAACCACGTCACCTACGTTGCTTCACTACCTGCCAGATGCTGCTCTGACTTCCTTCTGCCGGGCGCTAGCACTCAGCTCGGCATTCTCCACCGCTCTCGCCTCTACCCGGTTAGATACCCATCTACATGTATTGCCTCCTGCCTTTGCCGCAGCGATCGATGCCGCTGGCGGTGATCCCACGGGATACGGAACTCCCGATTGGACTCTGGAGGGCATGATGGCATCCATGGAACGGAGAAGCACAGAGATTGGTACGTCCCTAGCAACGGGGAGACATTATGGGAAGACAGACCTTAACTTAAAGTCTCACTTACAGGTATCATGTCTGTCTCGGCACCTGGAGTCCAGATTGCCGGCACTGGCCAAGCTGCCCGTGATCTTGCAAGGACACTCAATGAGTACCTGGCCACGACCGCAACCGAGTCTACATACGCCAACCGACTAGGATTCTTCGGTGTCTTGCCAGATTGGCGCGATATAAATGGTACATTGGCTGAGATCGACTTCCTGTACTCGACGCAAAAGCTATGCAACGGTGTTACGGTGTTTACTACCTACGGAGATATGCTTCTTGGCAACCCAGTCTTCCTCCCTCTTTGGCAAAAGCTTCAGGACTACAAAGCACTCGTGTTTCTTCATCCGGATAGCTTGTCGGTAGGTCCTAAGTTCATCGCTGGCGGTCTGCCCCAGCCGATTATCGACTTCCCGCTCGCCACTACCCGGACAGCGGTAGACTTGATCATGACCAAGACGCTGCGCAGGTTCCCGGACATTGATATCATCCTATCTCACGCAGGCGGCACACTCCCGTTTATTGCTAGCAGAGCTCTCGGTAGTCTTGCTGTACCTGACATCAGCCAGAAGATCGGGTATAGCATGGCTGATGCTAAGGCAGACCTTGGTCGTTTTTACTTCGACATTGCCTTGAGCACCAGTGCTGCCCAACTTCATGGGCTTTTGGACACGGTAGATGCAGACCACATCCTGTTCGGCTCTGACTATCCTTATGCTCCGGCCTTCGCCATTGACGCCCTGCTGCTGCAGTATGCACAATTTGTGGCCACGGATGAAAGAGGATCCCTCATTCGTCCAGAAAAGCTCCGCGCAAATTCCTTATCTCTCCTTAAGAAGCATGCTTTGATGAAGGCCTTCGAGTAGTTTTGGGGTCAAAGTTACTATGTCTATGCGTAGTACTGCCACCAAAACACGTTCGCACGACTACAAGACATTCGGAAATAACGACTTGGATTCAATCTCAAGGACTATTTAAATAGACTATAATACAGCACAAATACCCAACTCTGGCTAGCTTTTTCTATCCGACAAACTGTCTCATTATCTACAAAATATCTACTTTAGTTCAAATTGCTTTTTGCCCTCTGCATTCAGTCCCAAGTCCACGACTTCCTTATCCTCACTAACAACCTTTCTCAAGTCACCGAATGGTAGAATAATAACAAGAGACTTCCAAGGTGCTTCGAAACCAGAGCTCTCATCCTTGGAGAACTTGACCTTGATTTCAGACTCCGTAGCCGAGTAAGCAATGGTGTAAGAAGAGATCTTGTTCTTGGTAGACACAGAGGTACCATCATCTTCATACCACGTTGTCTCATGCCACTTGCCATCACGAGATACCTTCTGAGGAGGGAAGATCTCTACGCCTCGATAGTCATCAAGAGGGAGCTTTGCGACGTTCTCCTTCTCACCGGGAGAGAGAACCTGAACATCTCGACCAACAGGGACGGCACGGCCAACCTTGCCGAGAACTGGAATGCCAGCACCATGCCACTCAACGTCAAGATCAACCCATTGACCAGCCTCGAGATACTGGTATGGTGCATTCAGGTTCAGGTATCCCTCATCATCATCTGACGCCTTGGGAAGGTAAAACTTGACCTTGCTTGCTCCAGCCTCGAAGACACCACCAACGAGCATGGAGTCACCGAGCCAATACTGATTCTCTCCATCAAGAAGCTTCCAAACTTCAGGGTCGGACTCGTAGCCCCAGCCAATCCATCTCTGAGGTGGTGAAGCAGTCTGGTGACTCTCAAGAGACAGAGAGTAGATGTAAGGAATCAGTGCATAGCGACGCTTGATAGTCTTGCGCACGAGGTGGGTGATAGATGGGTGCATCCAAGGCTCAATGACATCACCGATTGAGTTGTCTTCGCCTGTCTTGAAGCAATTGATGGCAAATCGAGGAGAGTAGATACCGAGCTGGACCCATCGAAGAAGGAGCTCAGGGTCAGGCTGAGGACCCTCGAAGCCACCAATGTCATGTCCGTAACATTGCATGAGGGAGAGACCGGCGTTGAGACCGAGAGCAGTCGAGCCTCTCATGCTATCCCAGCTGGTAGTGTTGTCACCGCTCCAAGAGCTGCAGGCGTAACGCATAGTGCCGGCTGTAGCACTACGAGTGAGAACGAAAGGGCGCGAGTCTGGGTTGACAGCGAGAAGAGCATCATGAGATGCCTTGCCATTGAGCTCAGTATGTAGACTGCGACCCCAAAGACCGACTTGAGGACGTTTCTCAAGCCCTTCAGGAACCTCGAGTACATCCTTGTTGACGTTGAGAGCACACTCCCATTCGTCATCGGGGATCGTGTACTCGTTGTTGTCGTTCCACATGCAGTCGATACCCTCTTCCGCGAGCTTCTTGATTCCATTGTACCACCAGTTGTAGCCGGCCTCAGAGGTGAAGTCAATATGACCACCGTTGGCTCTCTCACCTCCTCCAGCACTCCAAAGCTTGGTAACGGCTGGTTCTTTTGTGTGAGGATCAAGGAAGAGACCGCCAGCATCCTTGAGCTTCTGGTATTCGGGATGACTGGAAACGAGATATGGCTTCACGTTGGCGATGCAGCGCATACCCAGCTTATGGAACTCTTTGATCCAGTCCTCAGGATCAGGGAAGCGGTGGCGATTCCAGGTGAAGACGTGTCGGTTCTTGGGGTGCTGCTCAGCCACGGTGTATCCGGATGACATCTGGTAAGCAGAGCAGGGAATGTCATGCTCCTTCATCTTGTGTGCCAACTCTATCAAGGCTTCGCCAGCAGGAGGATCGTCCAGCATGGAGTACTTCATGCCCCCAGAGAGATAACCAAAGGCCCAGCGAGGGACAAGGAGAGGATAACCGGCGAGATCAGCGTAGGTCTGAACAACTTCTTTGAGAGTCTTTCCGGTGATGATGTACTCTTCTAGACCTCCAAAGTCCTGGCGGTAGACCTTGTAGAATCCCCACATACCGTCCATCTCGGAGCCGATGGAGTATTCTCCCCGAGTATGGCTAGTGGAGAACATGGCCACGCAGCCTTGAGGTGTAGCATTGATCAAGAGGGGAATGTTCTTGTAGAGAGGATCAGTTCGGTGGGCATCGTATCCAAAGCTGTCAGTTGCTGATATTTGGAAGCGGCGGCCAGAGAGGTCCATTGGTGCAGCCTTTTCTCCAAGACCGACATGGAACGTTTTGCGGTTATACTGAGTGTAATGGGCGACACCGTCGCCATTGACGGCATAAGATCTGTTGTCAAGATCTTGGAGAATTGGTGGCTGACCATCGAAGCCTACAGAGAGAAGAGGGGTCTCTCCAGCGTAGTCGACATTGGCGATCACATCACCAATCTGGATCTTGGCACTCTTGTCTGTCGATGTGACTTTTGGCTCAGCACCATCTAGCTTCGTCTCAGCACGAGGGACGCTGGGACGGGGCGGTAGAGGATGGGTAGCGGATGTGAAGGTGGTTCTGAAGACGTTGGGACGGACGACTTCAAAGTTGAACTCAAAGGGCAGAGTGGCATCGTTGCAACGCAAGTGGACAGATGGCTTGGTGCTGTCGTTGCCAGCTGCATCGACAGTCCACGAAGAAGGGATGCGTTCACGTTGAGGCATGATGAAGTATTAACGGAGTTTTGATGTGCAAACTCAATGGTTAATGATCAAAGGAAAGATAAGAGAGGAGGGAATGTCCCTCTTTTATCTTGTCATAACGTGCATTCATTGCCGGGCTCGGGATGCAAGTATCGCCTCATTTACAGCCAATATCTACCGAAAAGAAGCCAACATCGGGTCTATCTCATTTTATCCGACGCCATCGCCGGAGAATTCTGGCCAAGTCCGTTTCTGCGCTGCCGCGTGACCTGTTCCGTACTAAACCCCTCACGCTCGCGTCGGAGAAAACACCAAAAAGTCCGATTTCGTTGCCGAGAATCCCCACGGGGAAAAAAGTCCACTCCGACAGCCAGCAACGGCATTATTTCTGATGATCATAGAGTCCGATTGCTCCGAATGATTTGAGACAGTTTTCCCAACACTGATAAGTTCTTGGTCGCTTCAATTTAGACATTAAACAACTGATATCAAGATCGTAATATTGGGAGCAAGGGATTAAGCTCCACTGTGATGTCTTCAAGACCTATCAGCAGCTGGGAAATGATGTTCCTGCCTGAGGTGTCAAGACAAGACTTCGGTTCTGGATTTCCCCGCGCCAACATGATTCGCCAGGGAGAGCACCAACATCATGAGAAGCGCGTTTCGGCATTCAATACCAGTTTAGGCTCGCATATTAAGATGAATCGAGATCAACATGTCACAAGCTCATCAACCTTCAGAAGGGATAACTTCACAAGCGGCACCATCCTCACGTATCCGTAAGAAAAGATTGCCGGTATAGCCGCCTTGCTTTGAGACCAGCGAAGCTCGACATCAAGTTATTGTGCAAATAGAAAGAAGCTGATATTTGTCCTTAAGAAAGCATGCATAGCTTGTCGCCAGAGCAAAGTTAGTAGGCTTTCAGTACCTCTCTGGATGTGCGCAGCTTACATCTCGATTAGGTCAAGTGCAATGGCTCGCGGCCATGCTCCCGGTGTGTATATTATATAGAAGGCTGTGGACTCACAGTGCTGATAGGCAACATAGGTGCTGTCAACTACAAAAGACATGCCAATTTATCGAGAGACCAAAAGAGGACCATGAGCTGTTTGGCTTCCCTGTTACCGTTGGCAACAACATTTCTAATCTCGTCGTCACAGCAAGATCGAAGCGCTCCAAAGAGAGATCGAGTTTCTCAAGTCACGGCTGCAATCAACCCCGGCACCCATGATGGGATGCTCACCTACTGCCTACCCAGCAGAGCATCAGCCGCCATTCATGGCAGCGAGTAGTACGGACATTGCAGCCCATGGTGTATACGCGCCTGCACAAGCAAGAGTCCCTTCACAACCCGTGGCATCGACCAGCACAAGCTCACCAGACACTTCTACGTTCCTTATGAGATCGCAAGGAAAATCTATGTCAGCCTTCGAGACTGACACAATACCCCCGACAACAGCCGAACTTGGGATCGAGATGAAGGATGACGAGGCGCAGCTGTACTTCAAGGCTTTCTTCTCCGGCTGTGACCGCTACGTTCCTGTCTTTGACCAGCGGTTTGACACAATTGAAGCTATCCGCAACAACAACTCTTTACTATTTATCACAATATGCTCAGTTGGGTGTCGCGTACTCAACGGCACGAATTCGAGATGGCGAGCTCTCGCGCTCCAGACTCAACGCATGCTCAATGCCGCTATCGTCAATCCGTTGATGGGAAGTCTCGAGACGGTACAGGCAATCCTTGTTCAAGCTTGCTATGCGGGAGAGAGGGCACTTCTGATTGCAATTGCGACGCGAATGGCCCTGGACCTTGGATTCCCCGAAGCCTACGATACACTCATTGCGGAAGCCGTCTTGGGAGAAATGCAGATCGATCACGGGGACCAAGCAACCTACAATGACAACACTACACGCATGCGCAAGACTAGAGTCTGGCTGCATTTATTGGTGATGAGCTATATTCTACACGTGGACGCTGGTGGGATGCCAAACTTCAAGTTCCGTGGTGCTTCACGCAGATGCAGAGTTCTTTTGCAAAGTCCACTCGCTACCGGGATGGATCATTATCTCTTTGCTCAAGTGGAGCTCAACGTTCTTCGTGCAAAGATATACGCATCTCTGCCCCAGGGCTCCCATCTGAGTGATGAAGAGATTCTCGATCTTGTGAAAGATGCCAAACTTGACATCGATGTCTGGTTCCAGGACTGGATACGTATCTCACAGCCGCATCATGAATCGATGCCTTGGTTCGCGCCTAACCTATCTGTTCAGCGCTGCTGGGCTGATAACATGGCTCTCTGCCGTGCGGTGAGGGCTGCAGGTGTAGAGAACGTCAACGTCATGTCTCCCATTCAAAAGAATATCTTGTCAATGACCAAAGCTTCACTTCAGCAACATCTTGATATCGTCATCCAAGAACCAAGGATATATCTCAAGAGCATCCGATATGCAATGGACTTTGTCTGGGCTAAGAATACTTTCTGCTGCCTTCTTCTGCTCAAGCTGACCGCTTTACTCCCTGAACCAGAGAGGCTGCAAACACAAGAACTTAGCAATGAACTTGTTATGAAGGCTAGCATCTTGCTACAGGAACTGGAGCTAGTGGCTGCCGCGGGACACAAAGACGACACTCGATCAAATACCAGCTCACTATACCTCCAACTTCTGAAGACGAGTATACAGAAGTACAAGCGCTGGTTAGGTCAAGATGAAGGAGGCTCCGAAGCGCAACAGTCATCCTTTCCTCTGACCCAAGAGAGGAATTGTGACAATGAGCTTGAGTCTTTTGTCCCAGATCAGTTTGTCTTCGAATGGGACTTTCCAGGTCTGACCCTATTTTCGTCTCCGATCAATGAGGCCGGCTGGATCAATGAACTTCTTGCTGGAGCGCAAGAGTTTGGGGAAAGTGGAAGCAGCATCAATTGGGCTCTAATTGACTTTTCTATGTGAGATAGCCTGCAGAGGCGAGATGTATGAAGTGCCATAGCAGACAATACAAATATGATTTGCATGTTGTACTACCCTGCTGGGGGCGGTGTTGTGCGTACCATGGGCCCCAAAGGAGAGACCAACTGCACGACTGTTGAAACGAATGACGTCAAACGTTAATCTAGCTTTCAGCCCGGTGTTTCTTTTATCTCAACCCTCAACTTGGTAGTACCAAGCTCGACGTGGCAAAGGATCCGGCAGTCGCTTTTGTGAAACAAAGCTAAGGGGATCAACTAACGGCCTCAGGAAGCTGAAGCCAATCTTCAAGACCCGGTATAAAATAATGGCCATACAATTATGCACTGCATAACTGACTATGCCCCAGATCAAAGTGATACTGATTTCAGATAACCGATTTACGTCTAGCCTTTAACAGGAGCCCGCTGGCCCGTCAGCCCGTTGACTACCTTCTAAACTCTTTGACTTCATAGCACGGCCCGCCTTGCCCACTAGCTGTTAAAAATAAGATAGAAACCTGAAACACGATGCCCAAAGGGTCCAAAACACATGAAACTAACGACATGCAGGTATCAACTCCTTATTTCTGTCTAGTATATCTCACGTTCAGTTTATTAATATTATTATAAAAGCACTATCTTCAATTTCATTCCAGTGAAGCTTTTGTGTTAACGTCTAGATACAGTAGACCAACAATACTTTTTGTCTCATCTTTATCTTTCATCTGTTCTGCTCATCAATTGGGCTATTTACTAGCAGTATAACAAACATCTGGCCTTCATCAAGATGTCTCTCGATCCTTACGCTTCGCCAGACCAAGCGGCGGTATATCACGATATCCCCTCAGAAACGAACATCTCTTCTCCAGACGAAAACAAAACTGAAAGAAGGGGGCGTGCCAAGTGGGGACGGGTGCTTCCCGAGCCGCGCACAAATATCCCACCAAGGTAGCCAATCTCGAGGCACATTTCAGACCCATAGCTTACGTGATTTAACAGGCGACGTGCTAAGACAGCCGATGAGAGAGAACAAAGGATGGTTGAACGCGTACTTCGCAATCGTCGCTCCGCCCATAACTCCCGGGAACGGAAGAAGATTGAGCTTGAAAGGCTCCAGCAAAGAGTTGTTGAACTAGAACAAACTCTAAAAAGCTGCCTAGAAATGAACCATTCTCTGGTCAGGACCATTGAGCAAGCAGGGCTGTCACCCGCCATCAGTCTTCCGCAAAATGCCGTTCCTTGCGTGATTCAAAGGAACGGTGGGTCCGATTTAGAGGATGCCCACATCCCGGCGGGCGATAACCAGGTCCAATCCTTGTCAGAAGAGGACCCCTCTGTAGATCCTATGGGCTGGCTGATGGGGTTGGGCATGACAACGTGGTCACCGAGTAACCTTGCTGAAGCCGAAATGGTTAGCTCGGTCCATGCCGGTTGCACATCCTTGTCAGGTATCCGGGCAGATCATTATACCCCTGAGGTCTGGGAGAGCTCGGGTGATCTAACGCCGACTGATATGCAGGGATACGATTTCGCGATTGAGATGTTTGATACGACTGCATGGATGCCTGATGGAAGGTTGGCAGATTAAAGCGCTGGAATCTGGGCAACAAATCCAGGCTTGTACAGGTCCAGAATAGTTAGCAAACCGTAAGTTTTGTATGTCAGGATATCAGTGAATTATTAGCCCTCCAATACATAGAAAGGCCCAAACACCGTGTACAGAGCTTGATGACAGAATAGTTATGGAGAAGTGCAAGTTGCAAAAGAATCTTACTTAGTCGCGATACAGTCCCCAACGATGGGTCAAGCATGATAAGAAACTCACCCAATAATCGTAATACACATAACTCAACCTTCGAGGTTTATTTAGAAGTACGTGACGCTTGAAAGAACAACTGTAACGTTTCAGCTGTTAGACTGACAAGATAAGAAGCGTTGGCTGTGTAAGGACCCTATGTATCTTGGGATGTTTGCATATGTTTCAAGCATCTGACTGAGCATATAGTGGTCAGTGTCCCCGGCATAAGGTTATGTCTAGAGCCACCTGGAACATGCAGAAATAGTACCCAAGGTAGACTTCAGCATTGCCATTATGGACACGTCATTGCTACAAACCCGAAACATTTTAAGAATAGGCCAGCGTTTTTAACAGAGTGAACACTTTATCCCACAAACATTAAAACCGATAGATAGAATATTGCCATGTCAAGAGTGCTATCTGAACAATTTCTTCAACAAATTTCATCTTTCCTCAACTCCCTCAGCGTACCACTACTACTATTAAAATATGCTTCTATACCGGGCCTCTTCTGAAATCCCCGCGGTTGTTCTGATACCAGCAACACCTCTGTCAAATACATTCGGTCGGCAAACATCACAGCCCTACTTGGAAAAAGAATTCATTATCAAGCGTCGAATCGGATACGCCGATATTCAGAGTTCTCGACTTGGCCATAAAGCAGAGAACTTTACTTGCCAACCAAAATACTACCTATCCTATCAGCCGGATAAGAGACTTGTGCCTGCGCCTTATGCCTTCAACCAAAGTTGGACGCTAGTTTATCAGGTCATCCGTGTCGTCATGGAAGATTGTTGTTATGACTTGGCAGAAAGATGGCTTCCTGGTATACTGCAGGCAGAGCTAGGAGCCCGGTCTCATTCTACATGGACTGCGTCGGTAGAGCTAGCCACTTTTATTGCAGAAATGGCAACCAACAAGTGGCCTATCCGACCGAGGTTTAGTTTCAACTGCTGGGCCCAATTTTGGAGAAAGTACCAAGTCCACTTGGCGCTTCGGTCCGCTACCGAGAGTTCGACATCCCTGGAAAGTTTATTGACAGATGCTTGGTTGATTGGCAAGATGGTTTTGAGGGGACGATCGGTGACTGTCTACGACGCTAGAAGCCTCGTGAAACTGGCTCTGAAGCTAGCAAAAGCCGTCAGGGATGAAGTGCGTCTAGCTGTGCTTGAAAATTTGAAAACTTATATAGATAGAAAAGTCATCGTGATGGGGGTCCTTGAGAATATGAGGCGAAGGAAATCGAGGTAAATGCAACTGAAAATATACTATTAAACGTTTCATATGCAATGTCGGAAGAACAATGCAAAGAACAATGCAAAGAACAATGCCAAGAACAATGCAAAGTAATCTGTGCCAAGGGAACGGTTATCCAGTCGGGAACGTGGGGGGCCACATACTTTGTCCGTGCCGCACGTTTATCGTCCACGTTATCTGATTAGCTATTTTGCAAGGAATAAGGACAGGGGAGGCGACTATAAGCAGGGGTTAACTATAAGCCTGCTGATCTACAAGCTTGTAGATAAGCAGAACCTTGCTCTTTTTACCCACTGAGATCTTGGTGATTGGCAGACGGAGAAGAAGCCGAAGCCCAGCCTTAAGGAGTGCATATACGAGCAAAAGGTTCCACCATTATTTAGTAAGTCGCCTGATTACCATGCTTTGTTTCATTCGGTATTCGGCAATGCTAGTCTGAATGCAGAAAGACGCATGAACGATGCCATCACTATCAGAGGGGCAAACGTGTCGTCAACCACAGAAAACCCTCTCAAATGCGCGGCACAAGCGTCAAGAGAAAGCCTTAGCTGTTGTTGCCGCCATAGCCATTGCATCGGTACCTGAAACTCTGTGCAGAAGCATGCAGCTCGAGATCCACCAAGCGTGCAACCATATAATCGAGACTTGGCCAACAAACTAAATGACAATGTCTGTCAATCTTTAGCAGTAACTTTCATCGGGATGTTTTAGCCCCTGTCTCTCCATTCTCGTTCTTGACGACTCCATCAAGGTCTGTTTTTGAGATATCCGATTCACAACCGGACGCTCATTTGAGTGAGCGTTGCCAAGGTATTTGGTGGGATAAGCCACCCATCAGAGTTTCCAATAACACGTTTCAGCCCAACCAGAGCTTCTTCATTAGCGGACGGTTGTGGCGTGAGGGAGGTAGGCTTGATAGTATTCGGCAGTTTTTGGAGAGCAAATCATCAAACAGCCTTCGGCACTTTTCGTCTGACCTGAAATCGTGCAAGCATTGAGTTGTGGCGTTGGGATGACTCTGGATCTAGTTAGTGCTCACCTGGGCTTGGGTCCCCTGTTATACGAGATATTTTCTTGGCATGCCGACATAAACTTTGTCACACACCACAAACAAACAACAGCTGCAGCGCAAACCGACATGCGCGGCGACCAAGTTACTCAAGAGACTCGGTAAGAGGAACGACCACACAGAGAAGTCAAGATCTACACGGTACACGTGGCTAACAGATTGCCCGCTGTCGTTTCTCCATGGCAAAAGCGACAATCTGTCAGAAGATGCCCTCATTAAGCGCTGCTATGGGAGCTTCAACGAATCCCGGGGCATGTCAAAGGCTGAGAACATAAGTAGATATACAGAAGCTCAAATCGAATCATTTTGATTGTTGTTCTGATAACAGCCGAACTGATAGCATATTTTACACTGTCAATCATTCATATTTACCCTGATCACATACGTCTCCTAACTATATCACCACAAAATGCCTCTCCAAGATCAACTAAGGCACGACTTTCAGTCGCCATCCATGGCTTGCTTTGACAAGATTACGTCTGTTTCTCCCCGTCTATCGGCATTTTGTGAAATCCCACCAGCAGACAAACTGGACCACGCAACGAGAATGTCTTTTCTCGTTTCTCTGACAATTGATCAGTCAGACGGGATATCGGGACACGATCCAGCGGTCAACAAGCACAATTGTCGAAAGGCTAGAAACCAACCACCAGGAAGAGGTATTCCATCCTCTAATGGTGCCGTTGCAGCTCTTTACCATGATAATGAGAGCCGAAAATACTCGAGATCATTTCGTCGCCCGGTAAACGCCGTCCTCGTCTTATGCATCTCTCCAGAAGCACAACAGATCAAGACGCAGATTGTTGAGAGAGCTATCCGGTGTTTGAAGGGGGCTCTGCGGAAAGGTGACAATTTTGGCATCATCAGACCACGTTCCGAAGGAAAATGGGAATACTCAGTGGCCAAGTTCGTCGAAGGACATTGGACCTGGGATGATGCCTCATCCAGCACATTATCCCGAGGACCGAAACATCTTGCAAGGGAGCTCATGTCTGGTATCAGCATAGCGATTGATGCATTGACTGAAAAGCAATCTACCGCCGCGACTTGCCCTACTCTGATGGTCGTCAGTGATGCAGCAACAGTCGAGACTTCTGGAATCGAGAGTATCACAGCTCGGGCAAATGTCGCTGGTATTGGTATATGTACGTTCGGTTTCGGCGTATCCCACGACCCAGAAGCCCTTGTACAGCTCGCCTCCGGAACCAAGGCAACATACACCTACGTCAAAGACTGGATGGGCCTTCCTGACTCTCTGCTGGCCTGTTTTCGGTTCCTGGGGAGGGTAGTACTAGAAAATGTCAAGTTAACGTTTAGAACCGATAGCTCCTCACCGGTATCGGTGCAGGGAATCGACGACCACCGTGATTCTGGGATTGAGTTAGATGGAGAAAAAGTCGTTATCTTGCTTGGAAACCTCTGTCTCAAGGATCAGCGAGATACTGTCGTACACCTGTGGTCCAAACCTGACGCATTGCAGTCCAACCAAACAAGTCAGCATGGTCAGCTACCTGGGTCACCAGTGCTTAACAAAGGGGGAGAGGGTGACGGAAACGGGCGTATCTATTTCCGGGCTGACGTCAGCTGGGATAACGTGATACATGAGCAACTGGCAGTTCAGGATCCAGGACCCTTGATCGTGCAAGTTCCGATCAAAGCCCCGTGCCCGCGTTTGCATCCGACCGCGACGATACCTCGCATGGGTTTCAATCCCAACATTACCCAACGGAGACTTGAAATCTTCGTGGCTGACACCTTGTCCAAGATTTTACGTTTCATTTCATCGCGGCAATCTTCCAAAGCTATCCGCTTGATGACTCATATCTGCCATGTATTGCAGAGCATTTGTGAAGCCACGGATGCAAGACCTCAACTCACACAAATACACAGAAGAAAACGTCAAACGGATCAAGAAACGGCTATCGAGGGTCAACTGAGATGGTGTGGCTGGCACAGCCGTCAGGCGGTTCCCGTTCACTTTGTTGGCTCATCATGCGAGGCATCACAGTCGAGATACGGAAAGATAATGACTACATTTCTCCAGGATGTCCATGAATGGAGACGTTGGATTGCTTACCCTGAAATCTTTTCCATCGACAATCGTCAGTCAATATATCATACAATTAGTACAATTAGTTCTCAGAGAACCTTTTAGATATAATGAAGTCTAGAATCTTACATTTACTTCCACTTTGGACCTCTAGCTGATAACAAAATCTAAGTAATTATATTCGTACTTAATTCCGAAATCTTCCGTAATGGCGTTTTTGGTTAAACTCTATTATTCCGCTTTAACATCCGCTAACCAAAAACGCACTAGACATCGTGAGAGGCAAGCCTGGCAAGGCTACTGTATATTTCATGCAAGTCGCTGGGTCGTGCAGGGTCTAGAGAATTTGGAAACAGGCTGCCAAGCGAGCTAGCCATTTAATGAGCTTCGTATATGCTTCTATCGTCTATTAGGCTAATGGTGTTTCTTACAAGCATACATAAAGGCTCATTATAGCTTAGGTTCTCTGGTGGCAATGCGGTTAATTGCTGAACTTCTATATCGCAGCTTTCCCGGGTATCCGGCAAGTAGTACCTGCAGTTGTCTTAATACACACATGGAATGCAGGTTCTATCGCAT
Organism: Fusarium tupiense; assembly: GCA_013364945.1. Taxonomy (NCBI): domain Eukaryota; kingdom Fungi; phylum Ascomycota; class Sordariomycetes; order Hypocreales; family Nectriaceae; genus Fusarium; species Fusarium tupiense. The sequence continues at coordinate 5,471 of JABEEO010000419.1, read as the reverse complement.
CTACCCATGTTATACAGGTTACTAGGGCTGAGTGGCTGAGTGCGTAGCGTCTCCTAACTGAGATGTGTCTTGGCAACTCGAAGCGAAGCTTGACTTTAACAGGTTTTAGTACAAAGACCCCGGCAGATAATTAAATATGCATAGGGAGTGCTTTGATGCGTTTTCATGATCTACATAGCGCTTAAAACGTTTTTAGTAAGGGTCTAATGGGTAGAGAGTGCTGCTTGAGACTACCCTTGCAACAGAATGGAGACCCAATTTATCGAACCATTAATTGCCAATTGAAGATCGTCTCTGAAAGCGTGGAAAAGTATAGCACATAGATATCAGGTACTAAAAAATACAAGACAACTCCAACAACATCGCCAAGACGCTTATCTCGCAAAGGCGGGGACTGGATCATCTTTCAGGGGCTTTTCTTGGTATGTGCACTCGAATCCTACCGCCTCCCTTGGTTTAGCTGAGTTCCCAGCCCGCTAAAGAACAAATGGAAGTTTCTGTGTGGCAGCCTTTCTGCCAGACGTAGCCTAATAGAGCTATGAACTGCAGCACGAAGGCTTCGTGTGATCTCTAAACAGGGCCGTGTTGTTGCTGAAATCGTATGATGATAAGGAGCTTCATTAAGAATTAGGTGTAGCATGAGCGAATGAGTGGTGTCTTTGGCGGAGTAGCAGCGCACACTAGCGTAAGTAGCGGCCGCATGTTCAGGAGGTCGGGACTACAAGGATAGCAGGCTACCATTGTCTCCCATTTGGCTATGCCCATAAACAAAGCTAGATAAGAAATCAACAGAGCGATTCTGGATTACCCCTAAGATACACAGTATAGGTGATAGTGAAATAGTCTTGAACTTATAAATGTTTCAGACTCCAAATTATTACTACCATCTCTGAAACTCTACAGTCAAACACTGGTTTGTAAGCAGTGTATGTATGATTGAGCTCGCTCAGTTCCCTCCTTATCATTTAACAGTCATCCATAATGTCGTCACCGAACATCGACTTGGCTATTACAGTGCCTACCTTGGTAGGATCTGTATTATCAACTATAGCCATAATTGTAGTGCTCATTCTGCACGCTATATCTCCTCCTACACGTCGACATGTGCGTCATGCCCTGATTCTTAATCTCCTGTTATGCGGTATGATCCCTAAGAGAGAGTAATTAAATGTATTAGTCTAACAAATTACACAAGACTTGGTAGATATGATAAACAACACTATAAGCGGCAGTGTAGCACTCAAGTATGGTCCGCTCGACAAGGCTCTAACCAGAAAGCAATGTATCGCCAATGCTTGGGTGGGCCAACTTACAGTGCAGACGATTGACTTTAACATCTTATTCATATCAATAACTGTTCTACTCACCGTGCGAAAGGGTCATCTCCTCCAAGACTCGTCCTTGTGGAGTGTCATCTTAATATGTTTCTGTGCGTGGACTCCAGGAATTATCACCAGTACGTGACTCTTCTGAGACAGGTTATAACTTTATATTCACTACTCTACATAGGTTTCGCTGCCTTGGGGCTTCAAGCATATGGTCCGGTCGGCGGCAATTGGTGCTGGATTCAAAAGAAGTATCCTATCTTACGGTGGAGCTTATCCTTCGGCTGGCGGCTCTTTATTTTCTTCTTAGTGATCGTCATTTATACTATGGTTTACTTCCAGCTCAAACGGGCGTTTGGCCGTTTTGGCTTTTCAGGGCCTTCTTCCGGCGGAACGAATCTCACTTCAACTGAAACAGCCACGCGCACCCAGCTCGACCCAACTCCAGCTGAGCCCCATATCCTGAAAAGCACATCACTTACTGTTGCATTTGAACTCCGAAAGATGAAAGATCCGCACAGTGATTCTTCATCTACAGTGCCCCTTAGCAATCAAGCTCAGAGCGACAGCAATCCGCGGTCTCATTTTTCTACTGCCGCGGCTTTTACGCCATACCAAACCAGCTTTGCCCAACAGGCACGGATGCCTGCAGAGCAGCCGCGGAAGATGGCGTCACCGAATCTACGAAGGATGATGTTGTTGAATGGATATCCACTAGGCTATCTCATTCTCTGGACTCCTGGTGTTATTAATCGCTTCATCGAAATTAAAGGCATGTCGTCACCACCATGGCTCGTCGCTTTACTGGCCTCTACACAATACATTGGGCTGGTACATGCAATCACTTATGGGTACAATGAGCAGCTTAGACGGTCTGTACGATCGTGGAAGGCGTTCCGACAGAGAGCAGAAAGGATTGAGGATTAATGAATTAATGGAAGATTAGGATAGGGTCTTGTGACCAGGAGTGTTTGGTATATGGGCTTTATAGTAATGTTGTATAGCAAAGTGTAACTCATAGGCATAAATTAATTTACTATATTAGTAAGTAGAATAAAAGCTTATTACTTAGGATTCTTTACTTAGATTATACTAGCTAAGACTTAGTAAAATAATTACTTAAGTTATTTAAAAGCATTTAGTAACTAGTAAAAGAAATAAGTACTTAATATTAGGCCTATATATATTATCCTAATTAAATTAAAGTATTTAACTATTAGATTAATACTGATAAATAAAGTCTAACTATATAATATTATTAACATTATATATAAGGTATAGTACTAATATCCTTATGTTAAGAGGGGGCTAAAGTACCTCTAAGGCTTTTATATTAATATATAAACTTAGTTACGGGACTTAATAATAAGCAATACATACTATCCGTAAACTCTAGATATATAAAAATGTTCTCTCTTAAGATGGAAATTATCAGTAAATATAATATTATATATAGGCAACTGATAAGAACTGGGTGGCTAAAGCAAATAGTTATATATAGATCAGTCCTAGTCTAAGTAATTCCAAACGAGCGTCCTTTATCAATCCGTTCCAAATGAGTGTGTTAATATTCAATCAGTCAATCGTGTAATCGCGTTCTTGTGTCAGTCTAATCTGCCAATAAGGCCTCAAAAGCTATTGACTCCTTGCTATGTTGAATGTCAGCACTGTCATACGTCTATCTTCGACTGAAGCCGTAAAATCTGTTGAAGGTATACATACTAGGAGCTTAAGCCAACTGATAATAAGCTGGAAGAGGCTGCGACTTCTCCCAGAAACTGATCGTGACGTCGCAGTTCTTATAGACAGCATAACAAGCATCTCCTCCTCCAAATGAAGTTGGGAGAATGATCCAGTAGGTGCCACTATAATCACCAAGATTAAAGTTATAAGTGAGGTCAACGTTGTCGTTATTGCTGTAACGTCTGTAAGTATGTGGAAACAGATAGAATAGTAGTGTAAATCCTCCTTGTACAATGAGGCGAAAGACTTACCCAGGAACGGATTGCGTCATTGACTGAAACTTGGCGTTCATAACGCCTCCATGAAACCCATCGATATAATAGGTGTTACCGACAACAGTAGGTAACTTGTGGTTCTGTTTGTGGTGGTTACGTCCGCAGTGAGCGCTACTGATAAGGTCGCATTGCACTGCCGCATTGGCGACTTGAGAGAAGCCAAGGAGAACGGTAAGCGCAACAACACTGTTGGCTGGGGCGAAAAAGGTTGAGAAGAACATCTTTGATAGCGAAAGAGTAAGATAAGCTTGTTGAGATGAAAGTAAGGGTGCTGAAAGTTAGATGAGGTCTGGTCTTCAATGAATGCTTGGATTTGAATCTGGACTTCTGATAATTTTAGGGGGCACCATAAGCATATATATAGCCAGAACCAATCTAAAGAAGCCAAAGCCACCAGCTATCAAGCGACCACGTATTGCTTAAAGAGTTAGATAAGAGCTGTGTGAGTATGTTAACTGGTAAGATACTGGGTCGGTCTACTTGCTCACGTGTGATGTTTCCAACAAATCAGTAGTGTGTTTCATCCTGCTAATTATGAAACTTTATAATTTAAAAATAAAACTGTATCTGACTTCGCCTGGCCATCCTGATAGCGTGTCTTCTTTGTTCGCCGATTGTATAATTGATACAGTTGTCAACATGAGCTGAAATCATCCGTGCTTCCAAGCTTGTAGAATTTAACACGGTAGATACTCGATACACGTGTCGACATGGCCTGAAAAGATCCGTGCTTCTGGAATTGAGGAACATGATACGCTAGAAACCTTTCAACTCTTATCAATTCCAAATTGACAGATTGATCTTTTCAGTTCAGTGGGAAGACCACGTACTGAGTAACTGTACAGGGTGTCGTTGTTATCGATTACTTGTCTTGTTACCAATTTCTTACTATGAAGTTTAATTCAATCACAAAATCGCCCTGGCGCGTTTCTATAAAAGATTCACTTACCTCTGTTAATATTCTTTCCAGTATACCACAATAAATCACATCAAATCATACTGCCTCAGTCTCTACTATTAACATTCCTATTCAATCTTTATCTTCTCTGCCATGCTTACTGGACTTGTTCTGGCATTGGCCATTAGCCAAGCGCACTGTCTCGTCACAAAGGGTGTGCAAGAGCGCTCTTCTTCTAACACTACCACGCCTCTTTTCGTAAAGGATGGTAATGAATTTAAGCCTTACGACGCTTTCGACTTCAAGGACTGGGCCCCTGAGTCCTCCTTCTACAATGGGCTTCATATGATCGAGACAACCATAGAGGTTGAAGGCCAAGAGTTGACCTATCAGGATTTCAACATGTCTTCCCTCAGTCTGGAGGATTTCAAAACCCATGTTATGAATACTAAAGACTTCCAAGATGCCAGCGGGAAGTTCCTCCCAACGGATGCGGAGGCTGAGGCTTACCAGTATGTCCCCTTGATTCGGAGTTTGTGCTATTCTAGGCCGTAAACTGATAGCCGGATCACCAGGAAGTCACTTATTGCCAATCAGGAGGACCCCAATGCCAAGATTGTCCTTCCGAAAAGCCTCAGCAAGAGAGCTTGCTACTACGACGGTGACAGATGCAGTTCCCAGTGCACCAACCTTATCTCGCGTGGCATTCGCCAGTCTCTGAATCCTGATGTATATGGAGCCTACCATTATGTATCGGGTTCTCTTTGTGGCACCGGTCTTATCTCTAAGTCCGTGGCAGTCACGCATCCGTCTGGTATCACCATAGGAGGCTATGGACAAATCCCTGGGGTAAGTCAGGAAGGGATTCTCATAATATCCAGTATCCCCACACTTGCAAGTCCTTTGTTCTCTTGCTAACTTAAGATAAACAGTTTGGCAAGGGTTGGGTCAAGGCGGTGTCAACGTTCTTTAGTACCTTTGGCTTTTCCCCCAGCAAAACCCCTGACTCGTAAGTTATCCCGGAGCATCAAGCAAATATCCTGGCCTTCTCTCGAGTTTGCAGTTAGACGGGTTTTCTGACAATTCGTCGCAGGGTCAGTACCACTATCTCTTATGGTGGAACCTGCGGTCCTTTCAATGTTTGCTTCCTATGGGAACGACCTCACTTCTCAGTGGACAAGGGTGTTATCGTGGTGAGTAATGGGCTAGCTATATATATATATATATAGC